>JAQFYB010006128.1:0-12779 GCA_034694085.1 Pogonognathellus longicornis | reverse complement strand
CTGAATAGGCACATTGTAACTAACAGAAAACTTAAAAAATTTAGCTCAAAAACTTAAAACTAGAGAGAAGAAATTTGTGTAGGCGTCTGCCAGCGAACCGGCGCGCGAACTTCATTCATTCAAATATTAAGCATTTCATATTTGTGGACTTTATAATTGGCTACCTCTTCGTCCCAGCCAGCACAAGTAGCTTGAACGTAGGATTTACGCAGCAATTCCATCGTCCCACTATATCATTTCAAGTAGGGAGCAGCAAACGCAAAAATTTAATTTGCTGGGCTATGTGAAACTTCATCGTAGTCAAACAGAAACATAGACCTACGCAGTAGTGTAGCCGCCATCAAAGCCGCCATCATTCATAGTTTATGAAATGTAACAAATGTTGACCAAAAATTAGCAGTACGTCATCAAATTGTGAAGACGTCTGCTGATAACTACCACCCAGGGCAGTGGACAAGCACCCCTCTTCACATGCAGCCCCACAGGAATGAGTAAATCGTCCGCGGGTGGTACATTTGGTCAGGCCACCTCTAGCCAACCACAGAAATAGTGATGTTGTGGGCCTACCAATACCTACCAGGAAGGAGACACAATAGGCATGGACCCACCCTTTAGCAAGGAAAATCGCAATTTCAATTTATTTTCAAAGTTTTTGATAAGCATAAATAGCATAATATTATTTCTTCATTTGCTTTCAATTTCCTTTCAAAAATTATTTTTTCCTTTGAATTGAATAAGTACCTAACACTGGTTAGCATAGGCGTAGCCACAATTTGGTTTCGAAGGGGGGCAAATTCAAAACAAAAGGTATATGTGGGCTAATTTTCGAAAACTTTTTTTTTACAAATATGGATAAAAATGAACATACAAACACAAAATTCGCGTATGGCGTGAAAAATTTGGCAATTTTATGCACTCAATAATCCATATAGAATGGAATTGAACATTCAACTTGAGTGTATTTTAGTTTGGAGAAACACCCTACTTGTAAATACGCATATCCCTAATGCTAAGTAATCGGCGGGTCGATTTTGCTGCGCATGGTGCTAAATATTCAAATCAAAATTTTTCATAATTTTAAGGTTCGGGACAATCCCTCAGTTTGGTCTTATTATATAATCTCATTGGTAATATTTTATTATTTGTAGAATTTTAAAAGACTGTGGGACACCTGTAATCACCCGATGGTACGAGTTGAAATGATAAGAGCTGCTATTCGTTTAAACTGCCGTTTTCCGAATCAAATGGAGAAGTGTAATGATTTGGTTAATGCTGGGTGAGTGCTACAATAAGTCAGTTTATGTTTCCGTTGTACCTTTCAGGTCGATTTGATTGAGAATCTGCATTTAATTTAGACTACAGGATAAAAATTCATCTGTCAGAATGGCATCATTGGATTTCATAACTTATCTCATGCTTAGCGATTTGCTCAAAGCTCGTTCACAACTTACGGAAGCATCTATTCTAACTTGCGACCCAGACGCGGATGTACAAGGTAGTACATTTTTGTAGCATTAATTCTTAATTGATAATGTTAGTTATAATAATCTTGTAAAGGGAAAATAAAGATACGAAGTATTTTTTTTCTTTTACTTAATGAATACATGATTTAGCAAAACTTTCAATAAAATAGATATGGCTCGAGACTTCTTACGGCAATGTGCAGATAAAGACAATATTTTGTCGAACGCTATCCCGGACATTTTCTCCCGATTGAATGACCGAAATGATGTCAATCAAGATATGTTTAAGAGTATTGTAAAGTAAGTTTCATTTTAATTACTATGTAAACAATAAACTTAAGTACGGGGATTCGATTTATTTGGGGTTTGGGGGGTGTAAACTCCGGTGAGCCCCCAACCCCGGGGCGCCCTAAACCCGAATGGGCGCCCCATTTTAGGGTGCCCAACATATTTTAGAACTCCTTCGGCTATCCAAGGGCGCCAAAAACAAAATTCTTCAATATTTCTCCAATACCAATGCCTTACAAACCTTGGTATGCAATTACCAAAGCCAACGAGTTGGGGTCGGGTTGGGTCTAGGTAAAAAAATGTTCGGGTTGGAAAAATGTTACAAAAGTTCGAATTCACCCGATATTGTACTTCAAATCAGTAATTAAAACAAGTTTTTGGGATCACTTTCATGTTTCATGGAATAAAGTACAAAAATAGTGTTTAAAAAATTTTAAATGCATATAATACAATTTTGTATTATATGCATTCACTGTAAAGAGATTTATAAATATCCGGTTCTGGTTGGTTTGGTTTTCTGAAACTTGGGTCAGAGTTGGGTGTGGTCGGATGAAAGATGGAATTGAAGGGTTTGGGCTGGGTTGCCATGCTCGAGGAGCCAGATAGGGTTGGGTTGGAAAAAGGCGACCGCTGCTAGAGGCTAAAGTAGATGACCTATGGAATTTTGACCCTAGCCACCCGAGTTTCTTGAATCAAGCTGTACAACATATGAAAGATTTCAAAAAATTCTTAGAAGGCCACACGGCCATGTAAATCGTGCATTATCCTTTAAGATTTATTTCTCCACTTAGGGGATATTCTCCTCGTGGTAAACTGTTGGCAAATGTTGAAAATTAACGAACCAAGTTATGTAATTTTACTTTTTTTGCATTTTTATAGATATCTGCTGAAAGAAATAAAGAAAGAAAAGCAAATCTTAGGACTAGTGGAGAAAATGGTGTCGCGATTCAGGGAAATCAAAGATAACGACAATGAATTTAAAAAATATCAAAACGCAGCATTTTGTCTGACGCAGTTGCCAATAAATGAAAAGTCATTCAAAATTATAAAAGATAATTTTTCGGCATACAGTGACAAATTAGAAGATGATTTCATTCACTCAAGCTTCTCTGAAATATTAAAGGAGGCTCGAAAATCGTTCAAAGCCGAGGCAAAGGTATGTACTAAACTAAATAAGTTATTTTGAGCCGATGTGGTTTTAGAGAAACATGATGTGTGCGAGACAGTAACATGTTCGTGTGACGGACAGACAGACAAAACCTGCACATTACAGTAGCTAATAAATCCACTTTAATAATCTGTGCTCTGCAGGGTCGGACGTAAACAACCTTTAATCATCGTCCCCTACCCCATAACCGGGGAAGGAGGATGCGAGTTTGCATTTTTCTTTAACTCTCTGTATACCAACCTATTACAAGTTCCACCACAAAGCATCATATAATTTGAAATCGAGTTCTAAGACCAGAAGGTTTCCTATCACCTTACTCTACTACCAAAGTGATATTGTACAGAATTTTTTACCGTCAGTTTACAAAGTTTAATAATGTTTTCTAAAACGCAAACTAAATTAGAGTAAGAAACTTATGAAACTTATACAATGTTTATAATATTTATTTTCATCAGCCCATGTTAACGCAAACTGCCTAATAGCTACATTTTTTCAGGTGTTTTTTTGAATTTAGATTCACAAAGAAAAAAAAACACTTTTCATCAAACACGTATAAAATCTCTAATTCCCCAGTTGTAACTGTAGAGCGGCAAAGTTTCTTTCCAAATGCAACTGGTTGTCGGCTTGTCTCACTGTGTCAGTATTAGCCAGTTTGGAAAACTAGCGTGAACGAGAGAAGTGGCTCTTGCTGACTTAGTTCTGGGAGCCATCTTCGCCAAAACTAACATTGTGTTGGAGACAGTCAATATCAACAAAATGCACTTTTTCAAACATCTCAACAAACCCGGCGATAAAACTGAACTAGATGTAATTGTGGGTGTTGAACTGCTGAAGTTGAAAAAATAATGAAAAAGTAAAAAATTCGAAAAAATTATTTCGCGTTCTTGTTCAAACATTTCAACAAAACCGGTGATGAAACTGAACTAGATGTAATTTTTTACATTCATGTTAGTTTTGGCGAAGATATGGCCCCCAGAACTACGTCATCAAGAGCCATTTCCCTCAATGCTGCTAGGCTCTGCCGTGAACTTATAGAAAAACTGGATTACCTATTACCCAGGCAACCAGTTTCATCACATCGATATCCCCGTGTAAAATGCATGTAATTGTCTAAGCTAAATAAAAACCAATCCCCCCGATAATTTAATCTAATTTTTAGCACAGCTTGTGGGACTCACTAGGGCACTAGGGCCTATCGAATGGCACCGAGAAATCTTGCGACATTTTTCAAAACACGTTATTTAATTTCAAAATTTTTGCAAATGTCAATGCATGCAATTTTCTAAGTTAAATAAAAACCAAACGGCCAGATAAAATGACAAAATCTTCAAGTTTTTGCACAGATTGTAACCCTTACAATGCCCTAACGAATGACACCGATAAATCCTGCGACACTTTGCAAAACCCAGAGTTATTTAATTTCAATAAATCATCATAATGATCAGAACGTGTGCGACATAACTCAAGAATGTATGAACCAAATTGGTCCTTTCACATAAGTCGTCTAAGGGTTACATCAAAGGTGTCAATCAAAAATGGGGTCAATTGGTTACATTCTTCATGACCAAGGTCATAGAATATGTTGCAGCAGGGTTTTCGTACGTCGTAACTCAAGAACAGGTGGACTAAATTGGCAAACTTTCCCTAGGTTATCTGAGGATATAAACAATTATGACAACAATTGGGGCAATCAAGGGTGTATACAGGGTGGGGGCCACTGCCTAAAGGGTAAGGTAATATACAAAAGGAAGGCAATTGACACTATTGGAGGGCAATACATGTCAACAGTGATGAAAACAATTGAGACAAGCAAGGGCGTATACAGCACTTTTCTATACCCGTTTTACTTATCTCGACCCCTTAAACTTATCAAAGTTATACTAACCTTATATGAAAATGAACGCTGAAGTCTCCCCTTTCGATTGATATATATCTCAAATCATAACTCTGTCTGGTTCATGAGATATATTAATTATGGAAATATGTGCTGATATGACCTTATAGCTATGGCCATGGGAATATGGTATGAGCTGGATGGGTCTCGTGAGTTAAGGCACTTTAATAAATAATATTAGCACCCATCGATTCCTTGTACTAATTAACTTAACTTTTCCTGGTTTTCATAGTTTAATTTAAAGATAAAAACTACCCACCCCACTGGTGATTGCCAAATCTGGTCAAAATGCTTTTTTTGACATGATAGATAGATCTGATTGCTTTTCAACACTGCTGTTATTATGAAAAACAGATAATTTACGAAATATTGATTTGGCTTCTTGTGACAGGCAAGATTGGACGAATTTGAGAAAGAACTCACGGAAATGCGGGAGAAATGCGTGGAGATGAAGCGTATTGAAGATGCTGCAGCCGGGAGGGCCCCCCCTTCTCCCAATATTGCCAGTTCGGATTTGGACGAGAGCGAAGGTAACGAAGAAGCATTGGTGGAAGAAGATCAATCGAATTCGGAAACTGAAAACGCTGCATCTGAGCAATTGGTGTCGGACGTGGAAAGTGAGGGAATTCCACTTGGTCAGAACGTCCAGGAAAGCGAATCGGATTCTACTGATTCTGAGATTGTGGAGAAGAAAACTAATGTGTCTAGGTCGGCAAAGAAAGGGCAAATTAAAGAAGCAAGAGTTGAATCAGCCGAAGATTCTGAAAGCGAATCGGATTCTACTGATTCTGAGAATGTGAAGAAGAAAACTAATGTGTCTAGGTCGGCAAAGAAAGGGCAAATTAAAGAAGCAAGAGTTGAATCAGCCGAAGATTCTGAAAGCGAATCGGATTCTACTGATTCTGAGAATGTGAAGAAGAAAACTAATGTGTCTAGGTCGGCAAAGAAAGGGCAAATTAAAGAAACAAGAGTTGAATCAGCCGAAGATTCTGGCTCTGATATGGAGGTGGATGAGGAAGATTGATTAATTACACGGATTGTTAAAGGGTAGTATTTTTGATGAGCTGTAAATGTTGTATAGATCGGTTTATTGTTCTATCTGTAAAAGTACATGTGTAATTGATACAATTTTATCCAAACAAAAACTTTAACAATCGAAAATTACATTATTTAATTGTGGATCCAACGTAAAGGCCTAAATAATATGTTACTTAAAATGCACAAAATAATTCATAAAAATAATTTTAACTATTCAAAGCTTTGCCTTTCGTCGATGAATTCCTGGAGCCTTTTAGCAAATACTTTTGATGGAACTTGTACAACTTGTTCCATTCCTCCTTCTTCTTCTGCCAGAAGTCTTTTGGCTGCCTTTGGTCTGCAAATGTAAATTAATTACGATTTTAAGTGCAAAAGAATCAAAATAATAATATCTATGTGAAACATAAAGTTGAAATTAGAATTCGTGTTATTGTGTGAAGTTTTATATTGTATTGTGTGAAGTTTTAGTTTAAATAAATAAACTTACTTTGTGTCAGCAACTTGGACCATTGCATTAATTGCTCTGAGATTGTTATTTGGGCTTCTATTGAAACTGTATCTGAGTTGTTTTGAAGGCGATGGGGTTTTAGGACCCCGAAGTGGACGAAGAAAAACAGAATGTTTGCTACAGACCTTACGGCAAGGTGACAGAGGCGTTGCTTTTAAGTGGGGCACCGGAGACAAAGGAACCGCCAATTCCTCCTATTTCAATAAACAAATTATAATTATTTAGTTTTCAATTAATTTCTTGAGTATATCAATCAGAAATAATTCTGAATAATATAAATTCAACTTACAGACTTGCTTGAAAACTTCAGGGCATACTTCTGCATTCTGCCAATAAAAATAGTGTTATAGAATTTGATGAGATCGCCCCTTTCGTCCGGTTTGTTTAATAAGACACTGCGGTATACGTGTGACGCAGATTGCGGTTGTAGTCGATAACATCTCATGATTTCAGTGAATGTTTTTTCATTTCCTACAACCTACGGAAAAAAATTAATTATGCTTTCACACTCCTCCAAAATAATGCTATGTTGTATAACTTTACGTTGAACATACCTTTGAAACAACATAAACGCAGCACATTACGATTTGATCCAAATGACGGCTGTTGATGAGTTCTTCGACATAGTTAACAATGGCTTGTTGGAAGCATGTCCAAATTTTTCTTAAAATCTCATCTTCCACGCCCAAATTTTTGCACAAGTCCTGCAGCCTTACAAAACCCAAATGGTAAAACTTTCTGAAAAATAATGCCGTTGAATTTCCCCGTTTAGGTTTGTCTCCATGCTTAGACGGTAGAACGACTCCCAGAATTTGTGAGCTTGTCTTGTCCTGAATTATTAGAGTGGACTGATTTGTTCCTCCCACAGCAACTGGAACACACTTTTCGCCAGAAGGAGCTGAAATGTACGAATCGAGAGAAAAGTTGTTAATAAAATTGCACAAAAATTATCAATATTTTTTACAAGGTTTATCAATGAATTACTTTTAATAACAGCATATCGCTTGGGACCGTCCGAGTTGACAGTTCCGTTTTCACCCATTTTGGTGATTTGTGATGGCAGAAAAACTTCTTCACACGATGGTATTGGTTCATTTCTATGAGTTAAGGCTTCCCAAAGTGGACTATTGGCCTTCCACGCAAGTTCTTCCAGAACCTTTTCTTCAACCTGAAAATTTGGAAAAAAATTAAACCCAAGATAAGATATGATTTATTGAAAAATTCTAAAAAACCAACCTGACTCAAATGTTTCACAACATCTCTACAGAGGTTCTCCTCGGCTCTGACTACAACTTCAATTACTTTAAAGAAGTGATATCCAGCTAATTTAAAGATGTCCAAAATCCAAGGAAAACGACGCTGTGAATTGTACGAGTACAGAATTATTTCTAAGCTGCAGGCATAGAGACTGGTGTGAAATGCGTCCTCTTCCATTATTTCCTAATATTAAAAAAAAATCTTGTTAGATGGTAGGTAGGTACTCAGTAGAAGCGAGTACTAGACTAGCAGTACTGGCTTCTACTAGTAATCCTAGAGAATAAATGAACCAGTAATCTTGGATGTTATAATCATAATCTACATTTTAGAAAAACTGTTTTAATTAAATATGTATATGTAATTTTTTTAAATAAAATGTCCTACCGTCAATTCACCCTTTTCCACCCGTAATTTATTTTCACTCGTCAGGATGCTTTCTAGCAAACGATAATACAAGGTTTGCCCCAATTGGCTTCTATAAAGAGCAAACTCTACATGAAGTCCAGGTTGATTATCGTGCTTGTTTGAATACTTCTCACAAAATATATCGCTGAGTTTTTTAAGACGATCTGTCATTGCCGGTATCGGATTTCTGGTGCATGATTCTAAAACGTCTTTTAACTGTTCACTCGGTTCAGCAGATCGCCCACTCAGCAAAGCCTAAAAATAGCACAATATAACTTATATAACATTAATAACATTAACTGTATTAATTATTCAGTAGCGGAGTCTACTGTATAAGAAAGTATCGTAACGTATCTATGTATCGATCTATCTATCTGTGCACTTATGAGCTACTGTGAATTTATAACATATCCGTTCCTTTATAAATTGACACTAGTACATCTGCACATCTATCACGTTATTTTTTAACCACTACTTTCAAACCTAGGTCACAAATGGTGGGGGAGGGGAAGGGGTGTTTTTGGGTAGGGGTGTTGGTGGAGGGGGTGGGGGGAATTCAGAAACAAAAATTATTATACGTATGTTAACAGAATGCTAGACATAGCATGGCCATACTACATGTATACTATATTGTTTGTAGTACGCCATGCTATGTCTAACAGAATGCATAACTTTAGATACGTTTTTATATTTACAGTACTTCTTCTGATGCATGATTATTCCTGTTTGCAATCGTTTATTATACTACACGACGCTACTGCTTTACTATGTTTTTTAAAATAGTTTATTAATTTTCAATTAACATAATATTCATTTATATACACGAGGGTCTGTTCAATGCCAGAACTCTTCGATTGCAAATAAGTTTTACAGACCAGGGCCAACATGTATATCATTACATAAAAAAGAGATTTCACGCACATGCCGGAGCAAAATAAACAATACTTACTTGTAAACGACTGACTGTTTGGGTGGCAGTACTAATAGGAGAACTAATTGGTTCGTCTTTTTCCAATATATACTTTTTGCACGTCAAAGGTGTGGATGGCATTAAATGTCGAAGCTACAATTATAAAAATATACAATAAACTTTCATGTATTGTGAATATTTCAAATATAATATGCAACTCTCTAAACGGCATTCATACTTCTTGGAGGGGTGGGTAGGTCTTGTTAACCGACGGCTTTTCCAATGATTTGATGAAATCTCCATAGTGAGAATCCATTCCAAAGTCCGCTTGTCGTTCGGCCGATAGATACATTCTTTCGTCAAAATCCCCTTCAGTAAGAACATATTCCTCGTATTCTTTCTCCAGTTTCTTCGAGTTGTGCTCAAACACATCCTCTTCGATAAGACCACTTAGTCCTTCTGAGTCTCCTTTCAAAACACCTTGGTCTATCATACTCCGTATCTTTGGTTTCAACCAGAATTCTTTGATAGTTTTGGCTTCCACCGATATACCGTCATATAAATCACAAAGAGCATGAATAATACAAGTTGGATCTCCTCGGGCATCAATACCAGTATTATCTGCCAATTCTAAAATTGAAAATTATTATAATTGTCATTTTATCATTCAAATTCAGAGATATGCAAGACAATGTTATTACACCTCCTGTAATAAAAAGTATTCGCTAATCTAATACTAGTTTTTCCTACTTCTTCAATGTAAAAGAATTTCGTTTTTCGCCTGTGTAAATCAGGATTAGTTCTTTATTTATTTATTTATTTTATCTTTATTCATTTAGAATTAGATCTTTGTCCAACAGGACCGAGGTCATTCAAATATCAGTGAGGTTAGCCGGTCTAGTATTTCTGACTTCGCATTTCTCTGTTCAAATACTATAGTGTTAAACATGGCAGCAGTTTTCTAGTTATCTTTCAAGAGCAACAAGTTTTTCTAAATTGCTTACCGCTGAATTTTGTGCTCAGAAGACTTTTTCGACCAGCTTGAACTACATTATGAAACACAAGGTCGGTGCATGATAAAAGAAGATGGTAAGAGTTCACTAAGTCGTCACTGATACGCAGATTGCTTTTCACACACAGAAACAGAGTCCAGCAAAATTCAAATAAGTCTGCCGCTGACTTCGGGGAAAGCCTATATTTATAAAAGTACAACGGGTTCAACGACATTACACGTTATTTAAGATATGCAATTCTTTTAATATTACAATTACATGATATTATTATTAATTGTGACTTATTACTAATTAAAAATCAAATATTTTACTTTTTTCGATTAGCCCGATATTCATCAAGTTCGCGACGAGAAAAATCTTTAAAAAGTCCAGAAAAAATCGGTTCGAACTTTTTGAAAATGACAGTTGTAACCGCAAAATTTCTCTCGAGACGCTCAATTTTGCTCCTATATTCTTGATTTAAGTTTGTCATGTCCCCCCATTTCCGGGATTTATCAAAGAACTCCACCAGGCTGAAACAATTAAAGATATTTGATTGATAATTTTATTCGATACGATCTTGAAAAATATAAAAATAGAAATAACCTTAGTCTAGATGTTCTCAAAAGACGAGTCAGGTTTACATAACTTCCGTGAAGGGTTGGGGATCCAACACTAGGAACGCTAGCTTGACGACATGCTACATAAACTGCACAACATAGCCAATGAGCAACGTCTCCCTACATTAATACAAATCACTTGTTATGAATATATCACAATTAATCTCAATACAAAGATTGTTAAATATTATATTATAAAATGACTGACGTATTATTTATATATTGAGTCATATGCGACCGTTCAGATTTTTGTTTCGTTTCGGTTCGAAAAAACTTTTGTTCGGGTTCGATTCAAGAGTTCGAGATTTGCTCTACATTTTTGTTCGGTTTTGGATACGGAACAGAGGCCGAACCGAACATGTTCGATTCGTTCACACCTCTATTATCTAATAACATCATACGTAACCATATTATAAGAATATCATAGTTTTGAGTAGTGATAACGGTAGTCAGTCTGCATATACCAAGATATTTGAATGTATGGATGTTCTGAATGAGCTTCTCTAAGTAGAGAAGTTGTATTACTACAACTTTTACTCGTCGTGTAGGCAAAAGTTGCGAAAAAATCACAAATGGAGGGAGGTTTAGGAAGGGATGAAATGAATAAAAGTTGCATATATAAACAAAGTAATAAAATTTGAAATGTTTGAAAATAGATGTAGGGTCTGGAGGGGACAATATTTTCACAGTCATATAGAGGAGGGTGGATGGAGGTTTAATTTTAGAAAAAATGGACAAATAAAGGGAGGGCCAGAAAAGGGTGAAGTTAATTGAATGCAGGGATTGATGCAGGGAATGAAGGGAATTGCAGAAATATAAATAGAGTATTAAATTATTTTTATGAAATACTATGGAGGATCGGAAGAAGTTTGAATAAGAGAAATGACGTTTATGAATTGGAATTCAGAATTTGATATTATTATAATGGATTGTTGCAATTCTTTTTCAGGATTCAAAGTATAATTTCTCTTTCATCTATCTAGATTCAGGAAAGGCCAGCGCTGATTCACTAGTGTAAAATAAAACCAACAAGTTTGAAGCAGCCAGCGAACTCCAATCATTTACTTTCAATTTGATGTATTTTACTGAATTTTCGACTGGGGTTTGGGCTGCATGTCAAACATGATTTTTCGAATCTTGTTATAGATTTTGTTTTTACCTCTAATGTGTACTTTTGACGAACAGCTGAAAATGTTCGCCAAGTATTTTCTTTGGTTATACTGTCTAAATTGAGATCAGCACAAAGTTCCTGAAAGCGCTCGCTAGCCTCGTCTTCAACCATCGCTTCCTCAGTAACCCTAAAAAATCATTATCAAAAAAATCATTAGATTATTTTTGTTACTGGAACTTGTTAATGCGCGTGCCCGTGCCCGCGAGTGTAGACATTATGTGACATGCTATTCTGGTAATTGTGCAGGGATAAAAAAAACTGAATTCTGACGACAGTTTACTTCATTTCTGCAGTGTGGATACGTGTAAACTCGTCTCGCGGTGTAAAAATTTAAACAGCTAGACTACATACTGAAGTGAGAACAGGGTTCGAAATTCACCTAATTTCAAGTTGACTGAAAATAATGCAGTGAGAACTAACTAAAATAAGGGACCATTAAAATAGTCTAAGGGACCATTAAAATAGTCCAAGGGACCATTCAAATAGTCCAAGGGACCATTCAAATAGTCCAAGGGACCATTCAAATAGTCCAAGGGACCATTGAAATAGTCCAAGGGACCATTAAAATAGTCCAAGGGACCATTAAAATAGTCCAAGGGACCATTCAAATAGTCCAAGGGACCATTAAAATAGTCCAAGGGACCATTAAAATTGTCCAAGGGACCATTAAAATATTCCAAGGGACCATTCAAATAGTCCAAGGGACCATTCAAATAGTCCAAGGGACCATTGAAATACTCCAGGGGACCATTAAAATAGTCCAAGGGACCATTGAAATAGTCCAAGGGACCATTGAAATACTCCAAGGGACCATTAAAATAGTCCAAGGGACCATTGAAATAGTCCAAGGGACCATTGAAATACTCCAAGGGACCATTAAATTAGTCCAAGGGACCATTAAAATAGTCCAAGGGACCATTGAAATACTCCAAGGGACCATTAAAATAGTCCAAGGGACCATTAAAGTAGTCCAAGGGACCATTGCATATGAATTCAAAGTAACATTCGATCAGTTTACAATTGTGAATTAAATACATACGAATTAATAATAATTTAGTATTTAGA
>JAQFYB010006127.1:0-12780 GCA_034694085.1 Pogonognathellus longicornis | reverse complement strand
AATATCAAGCCAGTAGAGTACTTATCCCTGGCCCCTATAAGAGGCTATTTGGAAGTGTATACTGGACTTGTGCTTACATTGGTTTGAACGGCTATTTGGAAGCCTGCATTTAGTGTCAATTTTCCAACACGCCATCCTCTACTTAAATACCATATAGAGTTTTACCCTCGCCTACCATACAGGCTAATTCAACTCCAAGCAATCCCATAAGACCTCACGATTTCCAATCACTGTCACTGATATACAACACAACTACACTCGGGAAATAAGCAACAACGTGAAGACAAATAAAACTGTCAATACCATTACCCCAGCAAACGTACCAAATGGTTAATGAATACCCCACCCAACGTCTCTCCAGGGCCCTCTAGAAGGCACACAAGACAACAAGGAACTATTCACACTCCGAAAACCTGGGTCCCTCCGGAAGCCTTAGAAACAGCCTTACGCAGACAAGCACGTGAACAACGAAGGAAACAAGCTGAACCTACAGTAGCAGATCCAACAGTCAAGGAAGAAGTACACACACCACCCCGCTCTCCAACCAAGCAACCAGAAATAAGCGAGCAAGTCACCCCGCGAATAACATATCGCCCCGGTAGACAATCACGCAGTCTATTTGCAAAGTTACGAAATCTCTTCCCTGGAGGAGACTTCAGCTCCGACACAAGCGGCCAAGACGAATTCCACAGCATAAGTGGAGGAGAAGCAGAGTTTACAGCTCATAGTCCGTCAACCTCTCGTTCACCTGTACGAAGAGTTGCACTTTCCAGAACCCATAGTACGATGTCTGGTGCCGGAGGAGCAGGAGCCGGAGGAGCAAGTCCCGGAGGCTCAGGAGCCGGAGGAGCAGGAGCCGGAGGAGGATCAGCCCCGGGTTCCAGGGCAGGATCTGCCGCAGGAGCAGCAACAGGGGGAGGGTCAACCTCAAGCTCAGCTTCAGTATCCCGCGCTTCATCCCCAGGAGCGGGAGGAGGCGCTGGAGGAGGCGCTGGTGGAACAACTGGAAGAGGCACTACCAGGACGTCAAGGAGAGGCACTACTGGAACTTCAGGAGGGTCTGGCGGAGGTGGACCAGGAGGATCTGGCGGAGGTGGAACAGGAGGCTCAGGAGCTGCAAGAACCATGGGACCACCACCACCATCGAGGTCACCATCCCCAGCTGGCTCTCACCACTCCCAATCCAGTTCTAGTCTAGCCGTCATAACGGCTGCCGAAATCTCACACGTGGCAAGATTTAATGCTCTCACAGCAAGAGTAAGAGCCATGACGCAACATCTCGACAATCATGACAATGGAATACACATCTTCACATACCCCGAGGTACAAATACACGTAGAAGAAGCAAAAGCATTGGCAGTTGAAGTCGCGAATCAATTAACCAGTGTCTATCGCACATTCGAAAACGTTATCGATCCCGTTACCAATATTAATCTTCAGACAACGGCAAAACTAAAGCATGCTGCTTTAGCTACGGCGTTTCATGCAGTAAGAGTACGACTGGCCGAGATAGCAGCCAAGATTCTCCCTGATAACCTAGGATCAGGGTTAAAACCACCGAAGATCGGTGTACCCAAATTCAGTGGAATCCACAACGAATGGACCACTTTCAAGAGCTCGTTCACATCACTAGTACACAATTCTACTAAGTTCGCGTCCAACGAGAAATTACGTCTGCTAATTGAAGCTCTAAAGGACGGCGACGCAAAAACCTGTGTCTGTGACTTACAGATTACAGATGCAAATTATTTGATTGGCTGGGAACGGTTGAAATCACGCTTTGATTCACCGCGGGAGCAAGTACACAGCTCCATACGACCATTACTTGAGCTACCTGCGCTCATGTCTCAGACAGAGAATGGTTTACACAAGCTGATTGGCACAGTACGGACTGTCAAGACTCAGCTCGACCTGGTTGACCTCAAGGGAGTTTCGAAGGAAGACGTTCTTTTTCTTCACTTCATCATGGCAAGATTGGACCATCGTACTATCAAGGAATTCAACCAATCACTCCCTAACAATGATGTACCCTCACTGGAGACTTGCATCAAATTTCTGGAGAAACAAGCCAAAAATGTTGGACTAACTCAAGAAATTAAAACTAACTCATCATCTGCAGTACCAGTCAACAAGGCACACTCCAGTTCTAATAATCATGGATCACGATCACATTATAGGAAACCGTCTCGAGTTATGCTGACAACCGATACGGAAGGAAGCGATGGATATACATCCAATGGATCCCAATCCAGCAATGGATCTGGCCGTAAAAAATCATTTAGAAAAAATAAGAATGACGGCCAAAAAGCGGTACACTTCACTGCTTCTAAATCACGAAACCGGTCCAAGTCCCAGGAACGAGGAGAACAATCGAGAACGAAAGGTCAACAAAACGCAAAGGGCAGCAAGCCCTCCACCCAGCCAAGAAAAATGCATTGCGCAAAATGCAACAGCAAGGATCATCTCATCCATTCATGCCCTTCCTTCACAAATATGAAGTTACTAGAAAAAAGAGATTGGGTAAAAAACAACCGTCGTTGTTTTAATTGCCTTGGAGATCACTCTGTAAAAACTTGCAACAGCAAGTATTCATGTACACACTGTCATCGACGACATCACTCACAACTCCATATGGAACAAGGGCCAACAGTTCATGTCATTTCGCACGCTCGCTGCTCTGACAAACAGGACGGACTGCTTCCTACAGCCCTTGCTACAATTCTAACGCCTGATGGACTTTCTCCAACCACAGCGCGCTGCCTCCTAGACACAGGAGCTCAAAATACTTTCATTACTAAGCAATTCGTCAGGAAAATGAAATTACCAACTCACGGTAAAACCAGACGATTCTCGGTAGCCGGAGGCAACACTACGACTTCCGGTGGCCACACTACATTCGGGCTTCGATCAAGAAGCAACCCTGGCAAGATTTACACAATACACGCCAATATCATGGACGAGATCACTGCTGATTTACCCGGATCTCGTATTAATACTACTGACTGGAAACACTTAAAGGATTTAGAATTGGCTGATCCCCAATTCCACCTACCCGGTCCTATCGACATACTCCTTGGCTCCGCAATTATGGACCAACTGATGATAGGAGACAAAATAGAAGGACGCCCTGGAACACCCAGCGCATACACTACGCAGCTCGGCTGCATTGTTATGGGTAATTTTTGTCCAAAGGAGGAAACTGCAGTCCTCAATATTACCACTCCCGAAAATACTACGTTCAACATGGAACAATTTTGGCACATCGAGGAACCACCAAGTTCAAAACACATGTCCGAACTTGACCGATTTTGTGAAAAACACTACGTCGACAATACTATTCGACTTCCCAACGGCCAATACCAAGTTAGATGGCCAATGATCGAGTCTCCTACAACTCTCGGAACTTCCTTTCCCGGCGCCATGCGAAGATGGCTTTCAATGGAGCAAAAATTGCTCAAAAATCCAGTACTTGCAAAAGAATACAATTCTCAACTGGAAGACTACATACAAAATGACCAAATGGAACAAGTCCCTCACGATGAGCTGCAACGACATCCGGTCTACTTCATTCCTCATCACTGTGTCTACAAACCCTCAAGCACGAGCACCAAAATGAGAGTGGTGTTCGATGGTTCTGCCCAGACTTCAACAGGAAAGTCATTTAACAGTCTCCTAGCACCTGGGCCTATAATTCAACCAGAATTGTATGATCAATTACTTAACTTTCGGCTACGCAAAATAGCCATCGTGGCAGACATAGCAAAAATGTATCGCCAAATACTGGTACATCCTGAAGAAAGGGACTTCGCTCGAATCCTATGGCGACGCGATCCCAAGGAACCTGTGCAACAATTCAGGATCAAAACTGTGCCTTTTGGTTTCTGTACATCTCCCTTCCTGGCTTGCCGGACTCTGCAGCAATTATCTAGCGACGAAGGGCACCGATACCCGCTAGCAGCCAGGGCTATTACATCCAACTTTTACGTAGACGATAGAACTGAAAAATCAACTTTTGAAAATGATGACTTCAGCCAAATTCGAACTACGTAAGTGGAGTAGTAATTCAAAGGAATTACTAGCTAGCCTTCCCCCGGATCTTCGGGAAACTCAACTTCCCATGTCCATAGAAGAATCAGCTGCAGTCAAGACTTTGGGCTTACAATGGCACCCAAAAACTGACAATTTCTCCTTCACAGTTTCACTGGATCTAAACAAGCAGCATACAAAACGCAGCATTCTCTCAGATATTTCGAAAATATTTGATCCACTCGGTTTTCTCGCTCCAGTGATTATAAAAGCGAAAATAATAATGCAAAACATTTGGTTAACAAATGTAAACTGGGATGAGAAACTACCCCAGGACATTCTGGATTTATGGCTACACTACGCCAACACACTACAATCCTTGGAGAAAGTTCAAATACCTCGTAGCCTAGCCTACGACTCAAAATTCACATGGGAATTTCATGGATTCTGTGATGCTTCGGAGAAAGCATATGCTGCCGTAATATACTTACGTGGAAAAATTGGAGACCACGTCACAATACAAATGGTAACCTCCAAAACAAGGGTTTCACCCAATTAAACACTAACCATTCCACGGTTGGAGTTACAAGGAGCCGTGCTCCTTGCCAATTTAATGGACCACATCCAGAAACAATGGAAGTTGGAAGAATACACAACAAAATACTGGACAGATTCTACAATCGTTCTAAATTGGATTCACTCGTCCCCTCTTCGTTTCAAAATCTATGTTGCAAATCGTGTGCAACAAATCCAGGAACTTTCTCTCAAATCACAATGGGTCCATATCAAAGGAGAAGAAAACCCTGGTGATTGTGCGTCACGAGGACTCAACCCAGAGGAACTCCAACACCACCACTTATGGTGGAAAGGACCGTCATGGCTTTCACAGCCCGACTATGAAGTACCACAGTTCAACCCCTCCACCTGCAGCAATGAGTATACAGAAAAAGAAGAAAAGAGAACGCCTATTCTCATTATCCACCCGGTCACTGATGACCACATGCTCAACAGCCTCTCTCGACTGTCATCGTGGAAGAAAGCAGTGAGAATTATTGCTCGAATTCAAGGAATGTTTCACAAGAAAACTTTCCGAAATCAAGGGATTCGGCCCATAACTGCAATACAGCTGAAGAATGCAGAACAAAAATTAGCAGGACGTATTCAAGAATGTGCATACCCGGATCTGGGAAAGGAACATGCAAAGAAGTTCCCTTCCAAAAATTATCGACCATTTCGACATTTTAATATCTTTAAAGATCCCGATGGTATCTTTCGCGCGGGAGGACGTTTGGATCACGCCACAATCCCGTATGAAGCGAAACACCCAATAATCCTGCCGGGCTTTCACCCATTGGTGAAAGTTCTTATCCTACAAACCCACTGCCTACTAGCACACGCCGGAAAACAAACAGTTGGAAATCACCTTCGGCAAAAATATTGGATAATGAGCGGAGCAAAAACAATAAAGAGCGTCATCGACAAATGTCTGCTATGTTTCCGTCATAGAGCCACTCCAGGAACTCAATTAATGGGACAACTATCCCCTGCTAGGGTAACCCCAAGCCGACCTTTTCTACACACAGCGGTGGACTATGCAGGGCCCTACCATTTAAAAAACTTCACTGGCCGTGGCGGGAAATTTAAGGTATGGATATGTCTTTTCACTTGCCTTTCATCCCGTGCCATCCACTTAGAATTAGTGTCAAGCCTGACACATGAAGGCTTTCTATTGGCCTTTCGTCGATTCATCTCAAGACGTGGCAAACCCTCTGACGTCTACAGCGACAACGGGACTAACTTCATTGGGGCCAATTCCTATATGGAAAACGTCCATGCGCACCTGGACATTCAACGTGAACTTCAAATAAAGGAAAACATACTTCCAGATTTGGAACTGGAGAAAATCCAATGGCACTTCAACCCCCCAAGAGCCCCACATCAAGGAGGCGTCTGGGAGGCTCTTATCAAATTAGTCAAAACTTATCTTAACAAGATAATGATCGATGACTCCGTCAATTGGGAAGAGATGGAATCTATACTTGTTTTTATTGAAGCCCTGGTCAATAGCCGCCCACTCACCCCCTTATCAACTGATCCTAACGATATGAGTGTGTTAACGCCAGCACACTTTCTCATCGGGACCTCACTACTAGTTAATCCAGACCATGACGTCAGTCATTTGAAAATAAATCGATTGAACCAATATCAATTGGTGTTACGTCGGCAACAAGACCTTTGGAAACAATGGCACATAGAATACCTCAACACCCTGCAAAAACGTGCAAAATGGCACACACCTCAACGGAACTTACAACCAGGAGATCTGGTACTTATGATGGAGGACGACGCTCCTCCCTTACAATGGAAAATCGGCCGCGTCAAGACCACTCATCCAGGAAAAGATGACTTGGTGCGTGTCTCAACAGTGGAAACAGAAAGCGATTACGTCGATAAACATGGCAAACCTGTCATCAAGGGATTTGAGAAGGAAAACTTCAAAGACAAGAAAATCCTAAGAGAAGCTAAGGAATTCGTACGCCCGATCTCCAAATTAGCCCTAATTCCACAAGATATGGAAGAAGACAAACCTGAAGCTCCACCGCCACCAAAACTTGATAAAAAAGGACACCCCAAGCCTCCCAATAGGTTTCGTTCACTTCACATAGCATACGATGCTGCTCCATGGAAGTGGATTAGTTCATTTCTCACAATATGTATGATGGTTGAAGGAGCAGATGCTCATCAAGACAAGAAACCATTACTATCATTTCCAGTACAAAACTACACTGCATCACTAGCGGTGGCATATTGTGCCCTTATCTTTGCAATAACGGGCATTATTGGCAACACGGCAACAATTCTGGCCATTTGTTGTGACAAGAAACTACGAAGCAACAACATACACTGGTTCATCATCAGTCTATGTTTCTCGGACCTCCTCTTCAGCTCCATCACCCTACCCTTAACTTTCTCAAAATACTACAATCAAGGTTGGATTCTTGGAGACACTGCATGCAAATTATACGCCTTCCTATTATATGGGAACATAATCTGCTCAATAATGAACATGGTATCCATTACCATTAACCGTTACATCAAAATTGTGCACCATCGACTGTATGCAGAATTCTACAACAATACGACAATCAGTCTACTCATTATGATGACTTGGATCGTAAGTTTCATTGCACTGATCTTTCCAGCCCTTGAAATTTGGGGACGTCTAGGACCAAAGAAAGAAGACCCATCCTCTTGCTCCATTTTACGGGATCAATACGGGCAGTCACCAAAACGTTTCATATGGCTGCTTGGAATCATACTTCCAAGTACAATCATCTGTTTCTGCTACGGACACATTCTGTATCATGTAAAACAATCAAGGAAACAATTGAACACAATGCGAAAAAATATCAGCGGCAGACATGATCCCCACGAAGAGCGTCAAAGGGCAGAAGAACTCCAACTGACAAAAATGATAACACTTATCATCACCGGGTTCCTCATTTGTTTCCAACCAGTTATAACACTCAATGTTATAGATTCTAATAAGAAATGGATTTCTCCACACATCCACACCGCGAGCTCAATACTCGCCTGGACTACTGCCTGGATCAATTTAGTAATTTACGTTGTTACCAACAAACATTACCGAAAGGCGTACAAAAACTTGTACTGCCAAAGGAAATCAAAAACGAGCCTCTCCGCTTCAAAAATATCGAAATTCACACTGACGTTAGTACTCCTCATAATCACAATAGGAGTCTGCACAGCTGACATTGATCCAACACCCGACCTGGCAACAAAGGCCCCTAGGTGTGAAATACCTTGGCCTTCTCATCAATCAGTTCCCGCCTGTATAAAAAAAGGCTAGCTGGCTCCATATCCTAAACAACGGCACATTCTGCAGCAGAATTCAACAATGCTCATCCCCACCCGGATTCAACAAAACAATGATATCACCTGATGGAAAGGGCTGCATTGACGCGAGTTTCTGCGCCAACCTAAGATCAATTTCCTTGGATCACTGGGAGTGTCAAACTCACAATTATTCAACCACGTCTGCCAGACTTCTCACTGGAGGCATAAGATCAAGCTTATGTGCCGTCGGAGACCTAACTTTAAAAAACTGCCAGCATTATGATGAACAAATCAACACGGTCCCCATCGCCATGATCAATCATCTGGCATACCCACTATCGCAAATTAATTTGAGCCAAGACTCTCAAATGGATAAGTTTTCGTCATACACCTGCACAGGTGAATGCGATGAAGAATTATGTCGTGAACATGGCTGCCATGGAGGACCATTATTCTGTGACACTTTTGGATGCCCCAATACAGTCGAACAAGTATGCACTTGTGTATATAATAAAAAGAAACTTCTTCACAAAATAGAAACACCTACCGGTCAGGTGATACCTGACTGTTGGGGAACTCTTAAGGTGTTAGTCAAAAAAGAAGACTTAAACCACGTTCCAGGAGAAGACCTATGTGAGACGTGTCACGTAGAATGCTCCAGACAAGGATTGATAATTACAACCCCTGGACGTATAGCCAAATATATAAAAGCGACAACAAGCCCAGGATACTCTACAATCATGCCCACTTCATCAAATGTTGAACTACACTTTCACAAAAATATGTTGGCTTCTACTGGAAAAATCCGACTTGAAATGTGGTTTGAAAACTTCAATTCCCCAACCATATGACATATTAATTGCGGCAGAATTCCAGTCTGCGAACTTATCACTTGCTACTTCTGTCTGGAAAAATGGGGGAATTACAGCTGTTATTCATATTACCATTGGGTTATCATATCAATTACTGGAATCTTAATAACCACTTTCTGTATGACAGCATTCTGCGTCACTCGATATTTTATGACGATTTCCGGGTACATTACTTGGCCCATACGCAGGACATTACAGTTTCTAATCAAAAGGCAAACTAGGAGCTACGACATACAACCAACAACCTCCAATACAATTGATGAGGAAGCTGGAATTCCACTTGTAGAAGTATCTCCTAATCCGTACAGATCAACTACTACCAGCCATGGTCTAAGAAGACACAAAAAACATAAATATCTTTTCGGAGCTTCATTACTGCTCCTCATCGGACTCACCACTGGATGCTCTAATTTCGCACTGATGTCCACTTCGTCCAATGACTGCATTTACACCGCTGACCAAAAAAGGAATTGTTCGGTTCGTGTAAATACAAGACTGTCTCTAAGCCCTATAGGACAGATGTCATGTTTTAAAATCGAAGATACACAAAAGAATTTACTGGGAACCATCAGCATCGAAACTAAGTCAGTGTCACTCCGATGCAAAAAACAATTACTATACTACGTACCCCGCCCCCGAATCAATTGTTATAGCTCTTTGCAGTGCTATTCACTCTACAGCTCAGCCGAATGCCATGGCGACCACTGTGACACCTTTAAAAGGAACGACACAATTAAGGCATTTTCACAATTAAAAAATAATTTCGGCTGGAGTAATTGCGTAGCTCTCCGTTACCCGACTTGCCCGTGGATTTTAACACGTGACTGTCAATATACTTATATTTCCTTTGACAATCCAACAAATCAAGCATGGGCAGTTTACAACTGTCAGGAATGGATTTTCTCCGTCGATTTAAAAACTGTCATTCATCTCGGAAATAACGTCACCATTCATCATGTCACACTTCTAGCCGGCATCCCACAAACTCTGGAAGGGATTGAATTCAATCTCATATCAGTGTCGGAACCGCCCGCTCCGATTTTGGAAGAATGCATCATTCATCATGAAAATCAACATGCTATTACTCCATGCAACAGAAGACAGGAACTACTTACTAACCGGATTGGAGAATTGCAATGTGATTCACTGGACGACGCCAAACAATTATCGAGTAATTGCCTTGGCAGTATGCAACTTGTACAATCAACGACTTCATCCACAGGAATAAAATGCGTCTCACAATTGGTGGACCCAGCAAAATCAATGAGCATCAACAAACTACCCCTTAAAATTGCTACCGGGATGTTAATTCCAGCTGGGGACTCAGTTAATTTCGAAGCAACAAGATCTTCCCTCATTGACGTCCAAATGAGCACCAACACTAATTTACAGATCATAAAAGAAGTCGAACAGGCTAAATGCCACGCCCAGTTTATAATGGCCGTAGGCTGTTATTTTTGTTTGGGAGGAAGTTCTGTCATAATTGAAGCAAATGTAGAGTCCGGTTCTACAGTTGCAACACTCGAATGTAAGGAAAAAGGAATATTTATTCCAGTGCACTTGACAACAAACCTCTCACGACACCATTTAATCGTCAAGTTCGACACACCAGAAATTAACATGAAATGCAAGCTCAAATGTGCACAAAACTCCGTCTCACTCCTTATAACTGGTCACCTACAATATTTGTCAAATACAGACGTGCGAGCTACACAAACCTCAACTCATTTTGAGTACGCACACCTTTTACCAGATTTAAGTGGGTTTCACTTATTTTCCCTCTTTGGCTCAAGCTGGACAACATGGATATATCGTGGTCTCATATTGTTAGTATGTATCCTAATAATACTCCTAACACTAACCACAAGTTTCAAGCTCATGCTTAAGAAAATGATATAAAACCATAACAAACCTTGACACGCATACAACAAATTAGCACATGTATACTCAACACACTAAAAACATCGATTTTCCTAGTCTTGACCTATTTTCAGTTTACCACAACAGTCAATATACACAAACAATGTTGCTGAAATACACACACATGATATTGTCTCAACTTCATTCCGTCTTTCACTGTCCAGTAAACCAGTTCTCAATCTTACAAAAAGTCACAAATTCCAACAAAATATGGATTCTGGCCGTTCTACCCCGCATTTTGCCACAACGGCTGACGCCAATTTACATCCTTTCTGGATGAACCCGGGCCATAATACACCAGCCGAAATAAATCTATATTGGCAAAACCACCAAAATAACACGGAAGGGGAACAGCAACTTTGGTGGGCCTACCACCAAGTACAAGCGGCGACAGTGCACGAAAACGAAGCACAGAGAAAATTTGAAACTATTCTCAACATTGTGGACCAAAATCAGCAGCCCCAATTACTAGTCACCCCTTGTGACTCGCCCAACTTTGTGCCCCCTCCTCAAACCATTCCAATGGACCTATCAACCAATCTCAATACATTGGACACTGTGTCTCATTGTGCTACACCTTCTTACAATCTACTAGAAGGTACTTCTCCCACGCCAAGTCAGTGGGAGGTTACTTCACCACAGCGAAGTACTATGGAAGGTGTGTCTCCCACTCCAAGTCAGTGGGATGTCTTATCCCCAAGTGTCACCCCAAATTACACTCCCGTGACTCCCAATTACCCTCCGCCGGTATCAGAAACTTCAAATGATTCAACTGTTTCTGACGCGATTGGATTCTCCCCAATTAGTAAACGAGAGCTCGAGCAAGATATCAGCGCAATCCTGAACGTGCAACAATCCGAGCTAAGAAAACTATATTTACGAAATCGTGAATTAAAAAGCCAACTTCGAGACAAAAACCTAATGCTCGAGTTGATATTGCTGAAACGCCCCAGGAAAATGATTCCAGGGTGCAAGGCAGTAGTGTGGACCATGAACCTGGTGGAAGAATATTTTAATGCTAATCCAGTGTCTGAATACGAGGACGACGAGGAGGAATCCCGCTACGAAGTAAGACCATCTCCAATTTCTAACTCAAATACTGGAACACGCAATTCCTTCATCGACAACGAAGCCGAAGAACGGGAACCCACCCCATCAACTAATTCAATGGATCCCAATGACGTGCTCGATCAAATTGAACGTGAACTCTGCAAATTACAGCCACCCAGCCCACAAGGATGGTCTAGTGATAACGACTCGGAGAGAACCGTCCAACGCTACCCCAGTTCACCTGTACATTACTTTTGATTGATTTAATCAATCAACACGCGGGAGAATGTTTTGGAACATATCTTTCATTCCTATCTCTGCAACACTTTATTCTCTTACTATAATATTAATACACACACACAATATGAATACATAATATACATAGCCACAAGTGCAAAGGATAAACACAAATACAAACCGCAAAGGCCAACAGCAACACGCAATATCATAATTCCGACTATAAGGAAAACATGACATTTACTCATAAAGTGCTCCACACTACATACAATACACAGCAAAATCACTTCCTCACATAACACAATTGCAACCATCACATCTTCACAATATCACTCATATACAATGTTAAACTTACATGTTAAACTATTTATATAAATATACATAGTATAAGAAGCCACAACATTCCATACAGTTATTTCCTTGTATAGTGACAACTGTCAACTACCATTACATTTACAATAGAAATACATGTTAAGCCTTACTATGTCATGCAATATTTCCGTCATTCTAGAATTAGGTCAATAGTCATGTAATATAACGATTACTTCCTTCTGGAAGAATATTATTCAATGTCAATACTATGCTAGGTAAGAACTAATTCCTTCTAGAACAAAGCTAACCATTTATGTAACCTTTAAATCTGTAACTTCAATGTCACAAAAATACCGCATTACGATAAATTGCGTCAATATTTATTCATATATAAACACATCTTTTGCTCCAAATAAATCAGTAGCAATAACTCATTCATTCACTACTCAACTACTTCTTGTGTTATTTATTTCACATAAGAAAGTCTGATTTGATATCACACATT
>JAQFYB010006126.1:0-12781 GCA_034694085.1 Pogonognathellus longicornis | reverse complement strand
AATGAACTCTTCTTTCCACGATGTAGTGGAAATTACAGTTTACTTTTCTTGTTTTCCCTTGTTCTTTTCTGAGTGTATATACGTCAAATACGGATGAGTCTAGATTCATTTTTAAACGGCCACTATTGGGACTTCATTTGAAACCATGTCTGTAACCTGTATACAGTAAATGCACACAAAAGTAACTTTGAAACCGATTTGTCAGTGAAAAATAACAAGAATCTTTCGTTTATCATGTTTTTGTTTGAATATGGGCATACCTAAATTTGTTAACCCACGGAATGTTACCAGCTGCAAAAGCGGGTGCATAACTCCTCAAATAATGGGTTGCCTGTATTTTGAGCTTCTGAGAACAAAAGCGGTTTCACTAGCTTTTGGTCATGCCATGCCGTTTACTATTTCTACTCACTCGCAATATCGTTGTAAAAGAGTCTGTATATTGCAAAATATGATATTGAAACCAACATTCATTCTACCTTTCATTTACAATTGGCGTTATTTAAGTAAATTGTCATTTTCTTTACTGTAAAGGTGCTTCAAATTGACTTTTTATCGATAAAAACCTCGAAATATGCGCAAAACATTTTTTATGTTGAAATATGTTAGTAAATATGTTTTATTGATTTATTACCAAAATATGTAAACAAAACTTTTCTCAATGGCTTAGTTTCTACATGAAACGTGGGCATACAAACAATGCAAAGTCTCAGGACTGTACAACCGACAACGTAACAGTAAAAGCATGTTCTTAAATACATATATCCGATGTCTGGTCAGAACTCACAATAGAATTTCTCGACGACAAAAACAATCGAATATCGTATGGTTTTAGTTCTTGTTTTACTGTATTCATGCAAATATAGTACGCGAATTTTCCACGTTACATATTACTCCATTCAACTTACAAGACATGTGTAGTGTATACGTTTTCTATATGTACTTGGCAACAATATATTATTAAATCAGATATCGTGCAACCATAGCCATCATACGGGTCATAATAATATATTTCTCTTGGATTCGGTTACGTGGACGTCAATTACATTCGGGTGCATGTTGGGAATAACCCAGCCGAACAGCCGAGAATTTTATGGCTCCTACTCACATCATTTTTCGATTTACTATCAAACATTTTTCTTTGTAAGGCATCACTTTCTTTGACAAACACGAGTAACACGACACGTCTACATAACAATTACAATTACAACTACATAGTAATGGCCTTAATCAACAGCACTATTCTGAACAACCCGTGCTCAGTCTTTATGTTTCAAGGCTGAGCAGTTGCTTAGTTGGTGCTCAGTCTTTACTCATCAAGACTGAGCACTGCCGGAGTGTTCTGAAGAGTTGCTCTGTCTTGATTGAGGTCTAGTTAGTAATGTACCTTTTTAACATACACATTAAGATTTATCGAGTGCTGACTGCTGATACTCTGCTAGCTCATTGATGATCGAACAACACAGGCTAAAACTACGATGGTTCGAGGTGGTGCGTTGAAACAGGGCCCACAGGTCATGGGGGCCCCCTCCAGACTTCAGTGGTACACTTTGGATCTTTTATTATCTATATACTAATTATAGACACAATTCCTACATTCTGATTATATAGGATATAGGAAAATATTTTTTTTTCAGTCTGAAGAAAGTTTCAATGAAGGAAGTTGCGTAAATAAGACCTAAGCAACATATGCGACGCATAGAAGCCCCCAACAGAAGAATATTTAATTAAAGGAGATTATTTTGCCACAAAAATGCATAAATATCGTAAACATTTTCGAGTGAATATGGAGAGTGACATAAATATTCGGTAACAGACAATAACGCTATCTAAACACTATATTTATAGCATCTTTATAGTAAAAGGCCCACTGAAGCCCAAAATGATGATTTTGAACCAGGGCCCACTGAAGCCGAAAATGATGATTTTGAACCAGGGCCCACTGAAGCTAGGATGGCCACTGTCGAACAAACTCTAAATGCATACTTAACGGGAGGGGTACAGGTAGGAATATGGTAAACGTCGTCGTCGTCGCAAATATTGCGACGAGCAAAGCGCCACTCACAAATGTTGTGGTTGTGCACAATTCGAATTTACACTTGTGGGATATTATTATTATTATTCGGCTACTTGCCTGTTCTGCTTACAAAGTTACGAACAAACAACCCACAATTTTGTCTCAATTTTTCTCTATGAGCTCTATGGCTTTCATGTAATTAGATGAAAAAATGAAATTTCTAAAATCCTGTTTTAAAATTTTGACGCAACGTGGAAAGTCGTATAAAAGCTCATTTGAAAGGTCCAGCAATTATCTAGTGAGCATGCATCCGCTTTTTCTACATTTCGAAGATTAAACACGAATAAAAGCATTTTTTTTAGCTCCCGCAATGTATTTCCCTACTCAAAACTTTTTTTTCCAAAAAATGATTTTAAGCATATACCAGTAGAAAATAGAATTTTTCTCTTCCATGCTCACTAGTCAGAACGTTGATCTTTTATGTCCAACCATCCCCAATACCCCTTATTGTACCGTTTACCCAAAAACAGGCTTTTGGTAAGTGTAACCCCACCCTTAATACTCACAAGTTCCAACTGCAAAGAACTGTTTGTTTGAATATTTTCCCTTGGGAAAGTACAAAATCGTATTAAAACTTTTTAAAGCGTGCTGTGAAGTGGAGTTGCTTTCGCCAGGCTAATCAAACAACAAATGGTATGATGCATAATGCCTTTACACGATATTGCTAACCGGGAAGTGATAGCAGGCTATTATTATTAAGTAGCGGATGCTACTTTATAGAAGTGGTTTGTCAGTCTGTTTGTTTGTCTGGGAGTGCACTTTTCCCAGAATGGACTATACACGTATCTACAACACCTTTAACACTATAATATGTTTATAGCATAGTGTCATATAGATACCCACTACACCATGTACACCTCAACGTCCTCTGTAAGTCTGTGTGCATTTTTACCATCTACAACACTTTATGCCAATTTTCACCCATCGCTGCTGTGAACGTTCATTTCGACTCAACTGCCACGCACTCAACTTCGACGCAACTGCTATTTCGACCCACATCCACATTGTACGAACGACCACTGTGTATTTTAAGGAAATATTACATAGTTGTCTATTCAGATTGTCACGATTGATTTTATATTGCGAATCATCAGTTTTTGTTTATAGTTTCTTTAATAAACAAACATCTACAAGTTTAATTTGATATTTCATTCTGACTCAACATTTTACAATCCACACCAAATGATAATTACAGTTTACTATACACGCAAAATGACAATCTCCATTCACATCATGTGTCTTTTCCTCACACACTTTTGTACAATTTACTATCAACTTCAATTATTTTATATTTTCAATCGTCAGTTTTCGTTTATAGTTTCTTTGATAAACAAACATTTGCAAGTTTAATTTGATATTTCATTTTGACTCGACATTTTATTAGTAGCGTCAGCTACTACTAGAAATGATAAATCTGTCTGGACTTCTGGACGTCTGTAGGTTTGTGCAATTTTACCAGACAGGACTATACACGTATCTACGACACTATTAACACTATATGCCTATACCACTATGGGTCAGAGGGGCTGACTCAATGGTTTCTCTTAGTATTAATGCATTTGTTCGTATATATTCCGCTACTTTTTTATATCCGTTTTACTATGGTTTTTTATTTTATGAGCCCACTAGCACTAGCTCACACCACGCACAGTGCACACACATAGAAACTCGAATGTGTTATACATGAGCATATTGACCTTAGGTATGTGCATATACTTAAAATATATCATGTATATCCAAAGCATTCTCGTCAATACTTCATATTACTGTAAAATGTTGACTGGAGACTATTCGACAGCTATGAGCTGTCAGTCCGCCCAGATCTAATTTCATTAATTAAACGCTGTCCCACTCACGTTACCTGATCTTAATCGTCTCAATAACTCAAGGAGACTAACCCTCTTCAAGAGCACTTCCAACATAAAGTTAAACCTTTCCCGAGTATTTTAAAACCATTTCCCTCTATTTCCGCTCAAGTATTTTACACTTATTCTTTTATAGTACCTACATTATAATATGATACAATTACTTTATAACTCTGACTTCTCTAACTCTGCGGGCTAAGAAGATATCTTTGCAAAACAGCTAACATTTTAAATATTTCTATAGACCAATAGCCGACAATAATAATAATATTACCGAACCATTTAAGGGGGAATTAGGTGGCTGAAGCCCCCCCCCCCCACCCAATTTTTGGACTTTACACTAGATAAAAAAAGGTTTCTTCAAAATTACAAAAAAAGAGGTTATTTTTGCCGTACAAATGCAAAAAATCTCAAAACGTTTCGCGCTACGCGCGATTTTGTTACAATTTACATTGATTTTGACCTAAATTTGTGAAATTTTTGGCAAAATTTGCCAAATTTTTTCGCGCTACGCTCAATTTTGTAGCAATTTCCATTGATTTTGACCTAAATTTGCGCAAATATAACAAAAAATTACTAAATTTTTTCGCGGTGACCGCGAAAAATTAACGTATATAACACAGGTTTGCTCAAGCGGGGGGCTTGTGTGACCTGGATAGGCCCCTGCAGTGAACTAAATAAAAACTTTCATTTTCACCTTATCTACTTTAACTCTTCTCTGATATACACTTGCACCTTGCTCCAAAATACTTTTATCGGGTAAATATGGCAAAAAACGGAGAACGGGAAAGGAAGGGAAGGAAAAGAGGAAATTAACGAAAGAAAAGGGGAAAAGGAAGGGAAGAAAAAAAGTAAAAAGACGGAAAGAGAAGAAAAGGGAAGAAAAACATCTCGGAAATTGGACCGTAGGGGGAAATTAGCTTAATCGGGGGTCCACCAATTTAAAAAAACAACACTTTGGCCTAGGGATTTCAATGAAAAATGTATACTAACGACCTTAACAGAATTGCCTATCGTATGTGTAAATATTTCGCGCGAATTAAATGAATTTTATGTAGATTTCGGCTCGAAATAATTGTAAATTGCTCTATTTACGCATCAATTTGATGCGTTTTATATTTAATTTTGACCCAAAAGTTCTTAATTTTTTGCGCACCGCGTGAATTAAACAGATTTTATGTTTGGTTCTAAATTTTTTAATTTTATTGTGCTACGCTTAAATTTGATGCATTTTATATTAAATTTTAGCCTTTTTCCACATTTTTTCGTTGGTTTCGTTTTCAATTTTAGTGCCCTACTCGTGAATCTGATGCGTTTTATATTGAATTTTGACCCAGTTTTTCTCAATTTCATGGGGAAATATTTTGTGGTCTGGTAGGGAAGGCTTTGTGCCTGCCTCGGATTCCGGGAAGAAAAAGTTTTTTCCACCAGCGCCTTGTACCTTGCACCATTCTTTTCTCAACTCTGCATGACACTTGGTTTATTTGGTTGCACAAAAGAGGAGTGACACTCTGACACTGCAACGCTTTCACTCAACTTGATTCAAAGTTTGACCAAACATCAAGTTCAGGTTAATTCAAGTGTAGGTATGTTGTAAATTAAAGGAAGGAATAGCAAGCACCAAAAACAATAGTTAATAGCGCTATAAATAGCACTAAAAATTGGCAAAAATAGCACTAAAAATCAACTTTTACACTCTGAAATCAGACATTTTAAATTTTATTACTGGTAAACATAACTGCAGTGAAATTTTTATTAATGTGCAATATTTACACACCAATTTGTTGATATTTAACTCTAAATTAGACATTTTCTTCCACCCAGCCGCTCCCCTTCCTTCACAGAAATTTCTTTTGTTCAAACCAATTGTGAAATATTGGGATTTATTTGCTTTTTCGACTCAAGTTTGTAGTTGACACATTTATTTTCAGTCCAAGTTTGATCATGAAAAGTCTCTACCAAAAATTGTACTCTAAAATATATAAAGAGGGGCGCACGGAATGGCTTGCAATTTCATGGAACCAGAAAATCCCCCAAACTTTAACATGTGATTGATACATGCCTCCTGACTTAGTTTGAGTAGGTAAGGAAGATCCCATGACTCCTAGGTCACCCAGTTATATAGGGTCAAAGTTTGCATTTTTGTCATTTGTTTAGATAAATATGGCTGTAGCATAGACACTATAGGTCAAAACAGGTACAAGTGGGGTATCAATCGACTCCTAATGACCAGAAGAACAGTTTAAAAATTCTAAATCTACACTACCCCCCATTTGGCGAACCAATCTCAATTTACCTCCAGGGATAAAAATTTCAAAAAAGCCAACTTTAAATGGCTTATCCGTTTGTAATACTATGGAAATCCATTGTTAAAATAAAAGACATAATTTCGGGTTCCAAAAGTTGTGTATTAGGTGTATTATGTGAGTCATCAAATAAGTAGATAAGGTAAATGCGGTATAGCTATTTGGTGACACACATAATACATCTAATACACAACTTTTGGAACCCGAAATGATGTCTTTTAATTTTAACAATGGATTTCCATAGTATTACAAACGAATAAGCCATTTAAAGATGGCTTTTTTGAAATTTTTATCCCAGGAGGTAAATTGAGATTGGTTCGCCAAATGGGGGGTAGTGTAGATTTAGAATTTTTAAACTGTTCTTCTGGTCATTAGGAGTCGATTGATACCCCACTTGTACCTGTTTTGACCTATAGTGTCTATGCTACAGCCATATTTATCTAAACAAATGACAAAAATGCAAACTTTGACCCTATATAACTGGGTGACCTAGGAGTCATGGGATCTTCCTTACCTACTCAAACTAAGTCAGGAGGCATGTATCAATCACATGTTAAAGTTTGGGGGATTTTCTGGTTCCATGAAATTGCAAGCCATTCCGTGCGCCCCTCTTTATATATTTTAGAGTACAATTTTTGGTAGAGACTTTTCATGATCAAACTTGGACTGAAAATAAATGTGTCAACTACAAACTTGAGTCGAAAAAGCAAATAAATCCCAATATTTCACAATTGGTTTGAACAAAAGAAATTTCTGTGAAGGAAGGGGAGCGGCTGGGTGGAAGAAAATGTCTAATTTAGAGTTAAATATCAACAAATTGGTGTGTAAATATTGCACATTAATAAAAATTTCACTGCAGTTATGTTTACCAGTAATAAAATTTAAAATGTCTGATTTCAGAGTGTAAAAGTTGATTTTTAGTGCTATTTTTGCCAATTTTTAGTGCTATTTATAGCGCTATTAACTATTGTTTTTGGTGCTTGCTATTCCTTCCTTTAATTTACAACATACCTACACTTGAATTAACCTGAACTTGATGTTTGGTCAAACTTTGAATCAAGTTGAGTGAAAGCGTTGCAGTGTCAGAGTGTCACTCCTCTTTTGTGCAACCAAATAAACCAAGTGTCATGCAGAGTTGAGAAAAGAATGGTGCAAGGTACAAGGCGCTGGTGGAAAAAACTTTTTCTTCCCGGAATCCGAGGCAGGCACAAAGCCTTCCCTACCAGACCACAAAATATTTCCCCATGAAATTGAGAAAAACTGGGTCAAAATTCAATATAAAACGCATCAGATTCACGAGTAGGGCACTAAAATTGAAAACGAAACCAACGAAAAAATGTGGAAAAAGGCTAAAATTTAATATAAAATGCATCAAATTTAAGCGTAGCACAATAAAATTAAAAAATTTAGAACCAAACATAAAATCTGTTTAATTCACGCGGTGCGCAAAAAATTAAGAACTTTTGGGTCAAAATTAAATATAAAACGCATCAAATTGATGCGTAAATAGAGCAATTTACAATTATTTCGAGCCGAAATCTACATAAAATTCATTTAATTCGCGCGAAATATTTACACATACGATAGGCAATTCTGTTAAGGTCGTTAGTATACATTTTTCATTGAAATCCCTAGGCCAAAGTGTTGTTTTTTTAAATTGGTGGACCCCCGATTAAGCTAATTTCCCCCTACGGTCCAATTTCCGAGATGTTTTTCTTCCCTTTTCTTCTCTTTCCGTCTTTTTACTTTTTTTCTTCCCTTCCTTTTCCCCTTTTCTTTCGTTAATTTCCTCTTTTCCTTCCCTTCCTTTCCCGTTCTCCGTTTTTTGCCATATTTACCCGATAAAAGTATTTTGGAGCAAGGTGCAAGTGTATATCAGAGAAGAGTTAAAGTAGATAAGGTGAAAATGAAAGTTTTTATTTAGTTCACTGCAGGGGCCTATCCAGGTCACACAAGCCCCCCGCTTGAGCAAACCTGTGTTATATACGTTAATTTTTCGCGGTCACCGCGAAAAAATTTAGTAATTTTTTGTTATATTTGCGCAAATTTAGGTCAAAATCAATGGAAATTGCTACAAAATTGAGCGTAGCGCGAAAAAATTTGGCAAATTTTGCCAAAAATTTCACAAATTTAGGTCAAAATCAATGTAAATTGTAACAAAATCGCGCGTAGCGCGAAACGTTTTGAGATTTTTTGCATTTGTACGGCAAAAATAACCTCTTTTTTTGTAATTTTGAAGAAACCTTTTTTTATCTAGTGTAAAGTCCAAAAATTGGGTGGGGGGGGGGGGCTTCAGCCACCTAATTCCCCCTTAAATGGTTCGGTAATATTATTATTATTGTCGGCTATTGGTCTATAGAAATATTTAAAATGTTAGCTGTTTTGCAAAGATATCTTCTTAGCCCGCAGAGTTAGAGAAGTCAGAGTTATAAAGTAATTGTATCATATTATAATGTAGGTACTATAAAAGAATAAGTGTAAAATACTTGAGCGGAAATAGAGGGAAATGGTTTTAAAATACTCGGGAAAGGTTTAACTTTATGTTGGAAGTGCTCTTGAAGAGGGTTAGTCTCCTTGAGTTATTGAGACGATTAAGATCAGGTAACGTGAGTGGGACAGCGTTTAATTAATGAAATTAGATCTGGGCGGACTGACAGCTCATAGCTGTCGAATAGTCTCCAGTCAACATTTTACAGTAATATGAAGTATTGACGAGAATGCTTTGGATATACATGATATATTTTAAGTATATGCACATACCTAAGGTCAATATGCTCATGTATAACACATTCGAGTTTCTATGTGTGTGCACTGTGCGTGGTGTGAGCTAGTGCTAGTGGGCTCATAAAATAAAAAACCATAGTAAAACGGATATAAAAAAGTAGCGGAATATATACGAACAAATGCATTAATACTAAGAGAAACCATTGAGTCAGCCCCTCTGACCCATAGTGGTATAGGCATATAGTGTTAATAGTGTCGTAGATACGTGTATAGTCCTGTCTGGTAAAATTGCACAAACCTACAGACGTCCAGAAGTCCAGACAGATTTATCATTTCTAGTAGTAGCTGACGCTACTAATAAAATGTCGAGTCAAAATGAAATATCAAATTAAACTTGCAAATGTTTGTTTATCAAAGAAACTATAAACGAAAACTGACGATTGAAAATATAAAATAATTGAAGTTGATAGTAAATTGTACAAAAGTGTGTGAGGAAAAGACACATGATGTGAATGGAGATTGTCATTTTGCGTGTATAGTAAACTGTAATTATCATTTGGTGTGGATTGTAAAATGTTGAGTCAGAATGAAATATCAAATTAAACTTGTAGATGTTTGTTTATTAAAGAAACTATAAACAAAAACTGATGATTCGCAATATAAAATCAATCGTGACAATCTGAATAGACAACTATGTAATATTTCCTTAAAATACACAGTGGTCGTTCGTACAATGTGGATGTGGGTCGAAATAGCAGTTGCGTCGAAGTTGAGTGCGTGGCAGTTGAGTCGAAATGAACGTTCACAGCAGCGATGGGTGAAAATTGGCATAAAGTGTTGTAGATGGTAAAAATGCACACAGACTTACAGAGGACGTTGAGGTGTACATGGTGTAGTGGGTATCTATATGACACTATGCTATAAACATATTATAGTGTTAAAGGTGTTGTAGATACGTGTATAGTCCATTCTGGGAAAAGTGCACTCCCAGACAAACAAACAGACTGACAAACCACTTCTATAAAGTAGCATCCGCTACTTAATAATAATAGCCTGCTATCACTTCCCGGTTAGCAATATCGTGTAAAGGCATTATGCATCATACCATTTGTTGTTTGATTAGCCTGGCGAAAGCAACTCCACTTCACAGCACGCTTTAAAAAGTTTTAATACGATTTTGTACTTTCCCAAGGGAAAATATTCAAACAAACAGTTCTTTGCAGTTGGAACTTGTGAGTATTAAGGGTGGGGTTACACTTACCAAAAGCCTGTTTTTGGGTAAACGGTACAATAAGGGGTATTGGGGATGGTTGGACATAAAAGATCAACGTTCTGACTAGTGAGCATGGAAGAGAAAAATTCTATTTTCTACTGGTATATGCTTAAAATCATTTTTTGGAAAAAAAAGTTTTGAGTAGGGAAATACATTGCGGGAGCTAAAAAAAATGCTTTTATTCGTGTTTAATCTTCGAAATGTAGAAAAAGCGGATGCATGCTCACTAGATAATTGCTGGACCTTTCAAATGAGCTTTTATACGACTTTCCACGTTGCGTCAAAATTTTAAAACAGGATTTTAGAAATTTCATTTTTTCATCTAATTACATGAAAGCCATAGAGCTCATAGAGAAAAATTGAGACAAAATTGTGGGTTGTTTGTTCGTAACTTTGTAAGCAGAACAGGCAAGTAGCCGAATAATAATAATAATATCCCACAAGTGTAAATTCGAATTGTGCACAACCACAACATTTGTGAGTGGCGCTTTGCTCGTCGCAATATTTGCGACGACGACGACGTTTACCATATTCCTACCTGTACCCCTCCCGTTAAGTATGCATTTAGAGTTTGTTCGACAGTGGCCATCCTAGCTTCAGTGGGCCCTGGTTCAAAATCATCATTTTCGGCTTCAGTGGGCCCTGGTTCAAAATCATCATTTTGGGCTTCAGTGGGCCTTTTACTATAAAGATGCTATAAATATAGTGTTTAGATAGCGTTATTGTCTGTTACCGAATATTTATGTCACTCTCCATATTCACTCGAAAATGTTTACGATATTTATGCATTTTTGTGGCAAAATAATCTCCTTTAATTAAATATTCTTCTGTTGGGGGCTTCTATGCGTCGCATATGTTGCTTAGGTCTTATTTACGCAACTTCCTTCATTGAAACTTTCTTCAGACTGAAAAAAAAATATTTTCCTATATCCTATATAATCAGAATGTAGGAATTGTGTCTATAATTAGTATATAGATAATAAAAGATCCAAAGTGTACCACTGAAGTCTGGAGGGGGCCCCCATGACCTGTGGGCCCTGTTTCAACGCACCACCTCGAACCATCGTAGTTTTAGCCTGTGTTGTTCGATCATCAATGAGCTAGCAGAGTATCAGCAGTCAGCACTCGATAAATCTTAATGTGTATGTTAAAAAGGTACATTACTAACTAGACCTCAATCAAGACAGAGCAACTCTTCAGAACACTCCGGCAGTGCTCAGTCTTGATGAGTAAAGACTGAGCACCAACTAAGCAACTGCTCAGCCTTGAAACATAAAGACTGAGCACGGGTTGTTCAGAATAGTGCTGTTGATTAAGGCCATTACTATGTAGTTGTAATTGTAATTGTTATGTAGACGTGTCGTGTTACTCGTGTTTGTCAAAGAAAGTGATGCCTTACAAAGAAAAATGTTTGATAGTAAATCGAAAAATGATGTGAGTAGGAGCCATAAAATTCTCGGCTGTTCGGCTGGGTTATTCCCAACATGCACCCGAATGTAATTGACGTCCACGTAACCGAATCCAAGAGAAATATATTATTATGACCCGTATGATGGCTATGGTTGCACGATATCTGATTTAATAATATATTGTTGCCAAGTACATATAGAAAACGTATACACTACACATGTCTTGTAAGTTGAATGGAGTAATATGTAACGTGGAAAATTCGCGTACTATATTTGCATGAATACAGTAAAACAAGAACTAAAACCATACGATATTCGATTGTTTTTGTCGTCGAGAAATTCTATTGTGAGTTCTGACCAGACATCGGATATATGTATTTAAGAACATGCTTTTACTGTTACGTTGTCGGTTGTACAGTCCTGAGACTTTGCATTGTTTGTATGCCCACGTTTCATGTAGAAACTAAGCCATTGAGAAAAGTTTTGTTTACATATTTTGGTAATAAATCAATAAAACATATTTACTAACATATTTCAACATAAAAAATGTTTTGCGCATATTTCGAGGTTTTTATCGATAAAAAGTCAATTTGAAGCACCTTTACAGTAAAGAAAATGACAATTTACTTAAATAACGCCAATTGTAAATGAAAGGTAGAATGAATGTTGGTTTCAATATCATATTTTGCAATATACAGACTCTTTTACAACGATATTGCGAGTGAGTAGAAATAGTAAACGGCATGGCATGACCAAAAGCTAGTGAAACCGCTTTTGTTCTCAGAAGCTCAAAATACAGGCAACCCATTATTTGAGGAGTTATGCACCCGCTTTTGCAGCTGGTAACATTCCGTGGGTTAACAAATTTAGGTATGCCCATATTCAAACAAAAACATGATAAACGAAAGATTCTTGTTATTTTTCACTGACAAATCGGTTTCAAAGTTACTTTTGTGTGCATTTACTGTATACAGGTTACAGACATGGTTTCAAATGAAGTCCCAATAGTGGCCGTTTAAAAATGAATCTAGACTCATCCGTATTTGACGTATATACACTCAGAAAAGAACAAGGGAAAACAAGAAAAGTAAACTGTAATTTCCACTACATCGTGGAAAGAAGAGTTCATT
>JAQFYB010006125.1:0-12784 GCA_034694085.1 Pogonognathellus longicornis | reverse complement strand
AAGTATTTAATTAAGGAAATTATAATTCTGTAATTATTATATGTATAAATGATTGTAAAGGCTATGGCCAAATCAATATATGAATAAACTAACTACTACTACTAACTGGGTTGCCTAACTTTGGAAATTTAATGTGGGTGAAATAATTGGCTATGAAAAATGGGTCGGGGAAATGTTGCCTACTCAAATCACGAAGAAAACAAAACATGGAATCGAAAAATTTTTTTTGGGCAATTATTAGACCCGCATCACATCACTAAAGTTAGAAACCTTATAGATAAAAATGACCGCTGAACGTTGCTCTTTCGATTGATATGTATTGCAATTCATAATGCGGTCTTGAAGCAAGAACTAAAAATATTAATGTGAAGTGTATTTTAACATGGCAGAGGCCCATTTTTATGAAGCCTTATCCCGACCTCTTAAACTTATCAAAGTTATGCAACCCATATAGGAAAATGAACGTCTCCCCTTTCGATTGATATTTATCTCAAATCATAACTCTTTTTGGTTTATGAGATATTAATTTTTGAAAACTTCGTCTCATTTATGAAACAGCCTGTATATGCTGCATGAGTAAATAATAATTTTCCGGACATGGTCCTTTTAGGGTTAAAGAAATTTAATAATTACATAACTAGATTTAAATGTTATAAATGTTGGCTTGAAACATTAAACGGAAAATGTAAACATATGTAATAAATTGTGGGCTTAAAAGTTCCAGAAGCTGAGCAATAATTGTTGTAATTGCACTTATTAGGTAGTGTCAACTACTACTTTCTAATAATGGTGATCACGTCTGTCTGTGCGTCTGTCTGTCTGTGCGTCTGTCTGTCTGTTTTGCAGATTCTCTTACACTAGTAGTATGGTATCTAGTACTATAGTACATGGTAATATAGTACCTAGTATCACTGGCGTAGCCAGGGGTGGTCAAGGGGGCACATACCCCCCCCCCCGAAAGAAAAGTCATAGAAATGGTAGTATAGTATCTAATCGCCCTGGCGTAGCAAAGAGGGGCCGGGGGCGAATGCCCCCGAAAGAAAAGTGATACTATCAACAAAACCCACAGAAGTCCACAGTGTCTAGTAATATAGTTAATTATGGTAGTATTGTAGGATAGTATAGTATATAATAGCACAATATATAGTAGAATAATAATGTCGGATATAATATGATATAGCTATACAGTGTGTTGACACTACTTTTCTATGCTATTTGTAATAGTTTGTTAAACAATGCAATGGTTACATTACTTTCTGGGAACGTCGTGTCTGTGGTCTGCAAACATATCTATCTATAATATGTGCAGATTTTAGAGATTGTAATTTCCACGTATTCAGAGGTGAATATTGTCAGGTAAAACCTCGGTTGCAACGGCGATGTGCTACAATGAATACATCTCAAGAGGTGTCTAAAAATTTCTCAAGTCACTAAAAAAATATCTCAAGACATTCCCAAAAATTCACACGGACACCGTAAAAATATTTCAATACACAATAAAAAGTTTCTCAAGATACCCTAAAAAGTGTCTCATGAACCCTAAAAAGTTTCTTATGCACCCTAAAAAGTGTCTCATGCACCCAAAAAAAGTGTCTAAGGAACCTAAAAAGTGTCTTATGCACTCTAAAAAGTGTCTTATGCACCCTAAAATGTGTCTCAAGACACCCCGAAAGCTTCAAAACACTACAAACGTGTCTTGAAAACGGCCTAGAAACTTTCCTACTTAAATATAACCATTAATTGCTTACTTATGTTGTGCAATATTTGATTTATAATATCGTATATTATATTCGATCTTTGTATTGTATTTTATCGTTATTTACAACACCCATAGTTTGCCAGTATATATAAAACACTACTAAGAATTACCATGTATAAATTTTTATATGTATATTATGTATCGTGTGGGCCAAATGGTCAAATCGATTAATAAAACCATCTATCTATATAACGCTATTAGAAACATTCAGTATCTATATCAGTATATTTATTTCTTCATTTAATTTGTGAAACTCCAAATTATAACATTTTTAAAGCATCAACGAATAGTATGTCAAATATTTGCAAAACAAAAAATTGCATATTGCTTGCACCTAAATTGTTTACACAATGTTTTCAAAAGCAATATGGTTTTAAAAACTTCAAACATCTTTTATCAAATGATATTTCAGCCTTTATTTTTCTGTCAGTTTTACAAAAAGAAAATCTAGAAAAAACGGAACAAGCCGCATCACACCATGGGTATTATATCATGTTAGGTTGGTATATATAGTATACCTCACATACATACAAATATCTAATAGGTACGCTATAATAATAAAACGCATATATAATAGAGATCTGCAACTTCTGCTTGTACAAATGTCACCTTTATCAATTAATTCATACTTAGTGTCAGTATAATCACTACCGATATGCATGTGTGTTTATTCATTGCAAAAAGTATTTCTGGCTATGAATATTTGGCAACTATTATTGGGAGGGATGGAATTTGTCCAATTTTATGGGGATGTTGAAACAGTTTCGCCGTTTTCCTGGTTGTGGCGGCGGGGTTGCTCCAAATGTAATTCGGATTTTAAATCCCCAAATCCAATCACGCCCGTGCCGAATGTATGGCTAAATATTCAATTAGTAATTATAGATTATCAAATCCTAACTTAATTTCTGTTACAAGTTTACAATTCTTTGCTTTCAGGTAACATTTAATTCAAAATTCAACATTGCGTAACTTAGAATGATAGTTTTATTTTAAATTAAAATGTTAATATCCGGCAATATCCAATTATGAACTTTGAATTTTTCAATTCGTGTTGGATGTATTTTTTGCCTGATATCCGTAAACATTTCATCATATCGCTTTATGATGTGGGAGTGCAATTGTAAGCCTATCATGTCACTCACATTTCCAAAATATTTACAGGTCCCACTCGGGGGCGTAGCTAAACTTACTAACAGTCCAAAATTACATTTTCCAAAAATGTCGCCTCCTGTGGGTAATCCCGGAAATTTCTAAGATTCCCTCAATTTCTCCACGCAGAATTTCCTAGCCATTGTCCGTATTTCTAATTCCTGTCTGGGAGCTTGGTATATAGGGGTTTCCTATTCTTTCCCAAATTCCTGGTGGTGTGAGGATTTTGGTCCGATTGTCTAGGGATTTTAAATCCCCAAATCCATGACAAATTGCATCCCATATCCAGTTTAATTTTTCCAAATTAGCTAAAAACGTCGACTTTTGTTTGGTTCCTAGTGCGGATTTCCTTTTGTTGATCTAATTTTAAACATCGAGTTTAATCTCAAACAATAAAAATACAACAATTATGGTAAGTTTAAGCGGCTGATGTATTTTCATATTAATAAATGACTCAAAGTATAAGTGTATTTACACTGCTTCGATAGAATTTATTCTGCATTTTGTTTATAAATTCACTCTCTGTAAATCTTATTTGTAATATAATACTAGTTTAAAAAGGTATAGAATAAAAATGTATATTCAATATTCATATAACGTATCAACCGTAGTCAATTCATTTGTGGAATATAATTGTTTACATAGTTACTTCTAAATTGAGGAAACGTGCATTATTCTTATTTTTATAGGGTGTATCTCAATGGAAGTCAATAAAACTTAATGTGTACCACTATATTTTATCAATTGTGGAATATTTGTCGCGATTATGTTAATCACAGGCCATCGCAATTTTTGCAATCGTATAGTTTGTTACCGAGTGTTCTATAATACAATAAAAAACACTGGTGTCTAAGAAAAAATTATTTATGCATTCACTTCTACGAGAGTTACAGTTTGTAGACTCATTATAAAATTGATGTCATGGACGATAATAATAAAGCACGCACGGATGATGCAAGAATTATGACAAAATCAAGTAATACTAATGCCACTTGAATAATAATATATCGTTTTAGCTTGGATAATAATGGATAGCTTTAGTCGAATTTTTAAATGAGGTCATATTATTAAAAGGCTCAATGAATATTTAATACGGAATCGGCCGTGGTACTTGATAGAGACGTCAATACGTAAACGGAACCAGGGCAGAACCTGAACCAGACTCCTACGGCAAAGATTTCGTATCCCAAAATCATTCAAATGTACTAGAGTGCTCGAGTCAGCTTTTAGTTTTATTTGACGAGATGAGTGTGAGATTTTAGTCAGCAGGACACTCGTCTCGTCAAATAAAACTAAAAGCTGACTGGAGCACTCTAGTACATTTCAATGATTTCGGCTGGGAAAACTCGCCCGTAGACCACTGACCTGAACGTCTTTTTGGAAAGTGGCATTTTCAGTTCCTAAATTTAGTACCGCTAGGTCTGCACACACTTTGTGTAGCTATTGAAATTGCCTCCTTATTACAACTGCATTATTTACATTTGTGAAATTTGTTTATCACAATTCAGTGTTAATTCAAATACTCAAATAATAGTGCAAAATTTAGAGGTAAACTAAATAATTTTTATATGGTTTGTGTTTCTGATTGCTGCTTTATATTTTCGGTTTCGTTTCGGTTTCTATATTTCGTTACCTTAATCATGAAAACGGACAAGTCGATTTGTCATATCAAAAGAAACGGACAAGCATAGCCCGGCTGTATCACTGCACACCCCACTACTCTACACTCTGAGTGTGCTAAGATTTTGTACACCCAACTACACACACTCTGAGTGTACGTAGGTTCAGAACACCCAATTACACTACACTTACAGTGTTGTAATAGTAGGGTGGGCCAACTATCATCAACACTACACTCAAATGAGTGTGGTGTTCGCAGGGTATGCAGACAAGTCGATTTGTCATATCAGAAGAAACGGACAAGTCTATTTGTCATATCAGAAGAAACGGACAAGTCTATTTCTCATACCGTATGATGTCCATTTCATATGATATGACAAATCGACGTCCGTTTTCATGATTAAGGTAACAATTTTCGGTTTCGTTTCGGTTTCTATATTTTCGGTATCGTTTCGGTCCCTATAATTTCAGTATCGGTTTGGTTCGTAAATTTTTCTATAATTTCGGTTTTGTTTTTTGGTTTAGTAACGGTTTCGGTTCCATCGCAAAATAGAAAGGATTTTGTCCTCTCAAGTAGCTACCTAACTCAGCTTTTTTGTTACTGTTCTTTATTTTCAAAGCTATAAAAATGAATCGACATACAAATTACTGTTAAAAGCATTTGGCAAGCTGAATGCTTTATTCGCACCAAATAATTAATTAATAATAAATGCAATTGTCTAACTTATGGGTTTTAGCAAATAAAATGGCTATTGCTTTATCACCTAATAGTATTAACTTGAAAACAGTGGTACATTCATAAGGGGCTTAAGTGACTGAAGCCCTCCAACCATATTTTTTGAACTTACCATATTAAATTATGTCTCTCCAAATAATCCAATAACAGGTCATTTTGAATCTTGAACTAGTAATTTTTTACTATAGCCCCCACCAATTACGTGACGCGGATACACTCCTTCTTGAAAAGTTTCATTTATATAAGTGCGTTACTAATCATTAACATGAAAGCGTTTAATTCCTATTTTGATAGTTTACTTTTTACTTGTATTATTTCGTTTTCATTCATCCTTTGATGGCACATCTTCGGGATTAACAAATTTATTTTCTGATAATAAGTCATTTCTTTTCGATGCATTTGGACATTATTGATACGCAATGTCATGGTTGACTGTAAAATAATATTATGCAGATCAATCCGGAATTAAATGCTATGTACCTTAGTGACTGTACTGATTGCTATGAATGTACCTATATATTTATATAAATACATGAAATTTTAATTTTGGTAAATTAAAAGTACATATCTAGAAAAAATACCTACTTCCTATATAATCCAAGTGCATTAATGTGTAGCGTCTATAAACTAGCAGTGTTTATTTTAATATAAACAATGTTGACAAACGTTTTTTGTATAGTAAGCTGTTTTAAACCTTTATTTTAAGAAGGCTGAAAATAGAATAAAGCTGAATAATTCTTAGAGTTTCTGGTTTAAACCTGTTTATTATTCCAATAATTTTTTTCAAGGAAACTGTAGCAAACGTCTAAGACAAATAAACATAATAAGAAATGTATATTGGTACGAAATGTCTTACTCAGCACATTACTAACCATATTATTATTGTAAATAGTTAGGTACCTGCTTCAATTTTAACTTGTATTTTTCGACTTGAATGTTAATTTTTAGTACAAGTATTTTTAATCCTTTGATAAATGCTTTGAGGTAATACAATGGAACAATATATTCTAGTCTAGTCTTCTTAATCCCTTGTTGACATTCACCCAGCTTCCTTACCCAATACTGCACTAAGCACTAATGATGTAAAATGTATGGATACTTTGTCTGATGGGTGCCTACTATAAGTAGCAAAATATTTTCTTCATTTTTACATCGTAGTCAAACCTGAAAACAACTAACTGCTCTGTTACAAATATTAGGAATATTTTGACTTTTTACATATTTTTCCAAATAGCTTCTTAAAATCTCAAACCTTGAATTATATTTCAGTTCTTGTATTTATTTGATCTCAACATGGGAATCAAGACCGTTGTCACTCTGTTCTTCGTAATTTCAGCTGCATCAGCGGTAAGTCGAGCCACACATTATTTTTTGTAATTTATTTATTTTGTGTCCTTGTAGTTATAACAATTACATCATTTGTTAGCGTTATCACTTTGTTGATTTAGTCATGGTGTAATTTAGTCATGGTCGGTGTAGTGGGGTAATTTAGGATTTTTTTCAATTTGATAACATACTATAATTTAATATGAAAAATCATGTTAAAACACAAAATATATGAATTTTGAGTATGGGACAAAATGTGAGTACTAAAATGTTTTTGCAACATAAATAACTGGTAAAGCGGTAAAAATACCCGAGTTGATTTAATAGTTAAAAACAGAATTGTTCATTAATTAAAATGTTTATTTAATTCACTTGAACATGTTACATGCATTATGAATATAAATAATTGACGAAATATTGTTGATTTTTAGTTTTCGCTGGGAGGAATGTCTGACACTGAAAAGGATGCAGACAGCGACGTCCAAAGCTTCATCGACGCCCACAGCGACAAAATTAAAGGGGACGCAAAGGCTCTTCTTGCTGCTGGGGACTCACAACCTGACGCCACATTGTTTGATAATGCAACCCCAACAGCGATTTCATACACGACACAGATGGTTTCAGGAACAAATTACTTCATAAAAACAAAAATGAATGACCTCATTTTCCATGTAAAAATTTACCGAACCTTAAATGGACAAACGTCGGTCACGAGAGTTATTGGACCCAAGGCTCTTGATAATCCCATCTTATATTTTTAATTAAGTGCAAATTGAAATATTTTGTCTACTTGAAAAAAGCTAATGCCATCTTAAAATTGTTCCATTATTCATTAACAGTTGCACTTACAGTTATAAATGTAAATTGTATATTATGCAACAGGTTATGTAAAATAAAAAAACCAAATAACTTTAACAATTACCCATGCTATTATTCTCATCAATTATTACTTTTATTACATATTATAATAAACAGTATGACCAAACAATATAATTATATTCATAGCTCTTTATTAGTATGCAACAAGACAGTAAATTATTCTATATAACACACTTTTGACCACTCAGAAACACATCTAAAAATTATTCGTATTCGGTGAACATATCGGTAATTGTGCAATATTTTAACTAATTGTAAATTGTGTCCCACTATGCAACTTGATACGTAAAGTAACATTTTCATGCATCTAAATTTTGTGACTGGGTCATACTATAATTAGTTTCCGTTTAAACCGTGGCTTGTTCAAATATTAATTGTGAACATTATATTTACTTGAAATTTTTTTATATTTAACTTTTTCAAGTTAAAGTATCTTATCCTTATTCTTATTAGTCGTGTATACCTTCTCACATATTTCATTTGAAGGGCAATGGTTTGCTTGGCGGCAGCATAACTTCTTCCATATTTTTCACGTAGTGCTCCGCTGTGTATGGCTTTTATTTCATGTGACATCATAGTAATACATTATTTGTATCCACTGACCGACCATTTTTTAACCGTGAAAAACGGTGAAAATGTATGTGCAAAAACCCAGATTTTTGAGCATGACATTACCTTCTAAAGCATGTGTATTGAGCTGTTTGATGCTCAACCTACCTTGGTTTTATCATTCATTGCAGTCTCTCTAAACGCCATGCAAGGAGGACACACTTTGCTCATGATATGGTCCATTTCATCCTGCCTGCCGAAAAACCAAATACTATGAGACGTTTATAAAAACGCGACCTGAATTCAGGACCTCAATAAAACCGGCTCATCATCTCCGACACCCACTAAACAATCATATCTCGTACACCTTCTAATTTCGTGTGTGTTAACTTTCACCCGGCCTTTCACTCAACCCTCCCAACCTTGGACATCATTCATTTGTACACAAATTCACTTCACCCGAGGCTCCCAAGCTCTTCCCAGAGTTATTGCATTATAAAGTTGTTCCAACAAACTATGTAGGTATATGGAAGAGTAACGCAGTACCCTTTTTTGTTTTCAGCACCAAATATTACCCCTATATAAATTTTTCTTCGAGCTGTGTTGATGGTGTTGAAAAAATCGCAAATTACATTTTGCTAGATGCACCATTTTATCCATTGTTGATTCCAAAACTGTTGGAATGCTTGAGATCCATAACACTCTGAATGTGCCACTTCTGAGGACAAAATGTCGTAGCAAATATTTATAATGCCAATAGACATGGTGAATGTCGATTGAGTTGCATCTTGATTCTGCAATCTAACCATTTTATGATCTAGGAAATTAAAACAAATAAATGGTTTGCTATATTTGTCTTCCTTCACCAAATACGTGACGCGGATACACCCCTTCTTGAAAAGTTTCGTTTATATGAGTGCGCTACTAATCATTAACATGAAGGCGTTTGATTCCCATTTTGATAATTTACTTTTTACTTGTATTATTTAGTTTCATCTCATCCTTTGATCGCACATCTTCGTGATTAAAAATTTTATTTTCGGGTAATAAGCTATTTCTTTGCGATGCATTTGAACATTATTGACACGCAATGTCATATTGGTTGACTGTAGGATAATAATATGCAGATCAACCCGGAATTAATAGCTATGTAGCGTAGTGACTGTACTGTTTGCTATGAATGTACCTAATATAGTTATACATGAAATTTTAATTTATTTTAATGCCCAAAGCTATAAACAATGTTGAAAAACGTGTTTGTAATATTAGATATTTTTTAATATCTAATAGTAAGCTTTTTTAAACCTTTATTTTAAGAAGGCTGAAAATAGAATAAAGCTGAATAATTCTTAGAGTTTCTAGTTTAAACCTGTTTATTATTCAAATCAATTTTTTCAAGAAAACTGTAGCAAACGTCTAAGAAAAATAAACATAATAAGAAATGTATAGTGGTACGAATTGTCTTACTCAGCACATATTTTTACCATGTTAACCATATTATTATTGTAAATAGCTAGGTACCTACTTCAATTTTAGCTTGTATTTTGTGACCTGAATGTTAAGGTTTAGTACAATTATTTATAATACTTTGGTAAATGCTTTGAGGTAATACAATGGAACCGTTTATGAACCTTTCTGTGAAATGAGTCAATAATTATATTTGGCTTTGTAATGAATAATTTATTCAAAAGTACAAAGTTATAGTACAGTATATTCTAGCCTTCTTAATCGCTTGTTGACATTCAACCAGCTTCCTTTCCAAATACTGCACTAAGTAAGTACTAATAGTGTAAAATCTATTGATTCTTTGTCGGATAAGTACCTACTATAAGTAGCAAAATATTTTCTTCATTTTTATATCGGAGTCCTACCTGAAAACAACTATTGCTCTGTTACAAATACTAGGAATATTTTGACTTTTTACATATTTTTCCACATAGCTTTTTTAAAACCTTCAACTTGAACTATATTTCAGTTCTTTTGTTTATTTTGTCTCAACATGGGAATCAATACCGTTGTCACTCTATTCTTCATAATTTCAGCTGCATCAGCGGTAAGTTGAGCTATATTTCTGTGTTTTTCTCTATGTACCATGTACCTAGCGTTAAAATGTCATAATTTCAAAGTACGTTTATTGTGTTGTTGATTTAGTAACCAATTTACAAGATGAAATATTATATTTCAAGGTGAAAATTGTTTTAAAAATACACAATTGGGCTTTTAGTTATAATAATTGGTAAGAAAATGAAAAAAAAATCAAATTAATATAAAAATATTTTTTAAATTGACACAAACTAGTGTTTTGAAAACGTTTTATTCATGATGCATAATTTGAGAATTTTCGGATTATAATAGAATTTTTGAATTAAAATAAACTTGTTGATATAAAATAGAAGTTTTGAATTATAAGGATTTGGAAAAATTTAAGTAGGTATATAGTAATAATGTTTTGAAAACTTGTAGTCCTGGAATAATTTCCGATTTAGAACTGTTAAAAACATCATAAAAATATTTTAATTCGCGTGAAACATGTTATATTGATTATTAGTATAAATGACAAACTATATTAATAATTTTTAGTTTACTTTGGGAGGAATTTCTGGCACTGAAAAGAATGCTGACACCAAAGTCCAAAGCTTAATAGACGCCAAATGCGATAAAATTAAAGAGGACGCAAGGGCTCTTCTTGCTACTGGGGACTCGAAACCTGCATTGTTTGATAATCAACACCCTACAGCAATTTCATACAAGACACAAATGGTTTCAGGGACAAATTATTTCATCAAAACAAGAATCAACGAACACATCTTCCATGTAAACCTTTACGAAGACATAAATGGACAAGTGTCTGTCACGAAAGTTATTGGACCCAAGGCTGAAGATGATCCCATCCGATATTTTTAATACAGTGTAAATTGAAATATTTTTGCACTCGAAAACAGCTAAATACCATTTAAAAAAATGCTTCATAATTCATAAAACATACCTACCTAATAATTTGAATATTGTATTCACTAAATGTACATGGATTGTATGTAACATAATAAATCCAAATTACTTACAATTGTCATTGTTATAATATTTTACTTTGTATCATTTAACTACCAAATCCTTTCAAAAGATGAAACGAATCATGTACCATAATATTATGAGTAGACAATATTGTGTTCTCTGATTTCCATTAATATTGAACATGACAACAAAATAAATATTTTATTAAGACACAAATTGAAATGATTTGACCACTCTGAAACAGTTCATTGTAATAATAACATCTAACAACTTCTTCGCAATTCGTAGACATAGCTGTCTATTCATATTTAGTGGATCGGTTCTGGTCACCAATCGTAACATGTATACTAGCATTTAAGCAACATGGTAATTTTTAGTATGTCATTAACATATTTCATTATTATTAACATATTATAATGTGTATACACAACAAATCCGTTAAAAGTGACCTGTTTAAAATATGAGTTGTAAACAGTATTTGCTCGAACTTCTATTAATACTGCAAATTATAATAGTACCACTCAACAATCACTTAATGACTATTTGCTAACTTATTCTCTTAATTACCTATACTAACGAATGCTTAATGGTTTCATTGAAGAAAAAGTTTATAAGAAATAAATTATTTTCTAGGTACTTGTGTTTCTTGTTACTGTTTTCCTACTATGTATGCTACTATGCACCTAAATAAATGAAACAAGTAGCATTTTAAATTAGCAAATATAAAATCAATGTGCTTACAATTATGTCTCTGAAATATTGTTATTCCATACTGTATTCTTTCTTTATGACTGGTTTGCTTAGATCGGTTCATAATTTTTAACTTTCTTAGAAATCAAATATTGTGTTCCAGTTTTAATCTGCAAATAAATGCTAACTTCTAAGTTACAAGTTTTAGCAATAAAATGATTGTTGTACTACCAGTAACTTGAGAACTGTGGCATATTTCATTTTGGCATACTGTTGTATTATAACCCATTAAATGTATGACCTGGATACACCTCTACCTACACGAGTTGGATTAAAATATTTTAATAAATGTTAAGTCATTATCTCAAACCATGGAAAAACAATTTATTCTACTACGGTTTTGTTTCTATTAATATGATTATGTTCATAAATATTCTCTTCGTCAATGCAGGTAATCATTTTTTGTATATATGTTTCATTTTTGGGTGGAAAATCAATTATAGTTTTTTAGTAACGCATTTAAGTTTCATATTGATAATGTAATATTAAAAATTAATAACAAGAAGTAGTTAGATTCTTATAATATTGCTATCTTATTAGATATAGGTACTTGTATTATTTAACTTTATGGCATATCATCAAATTTTCTAGTGGTGGGCCTTTCTTCTCAAAACTTTTAGACAGGGTTGACATGCAATGACTCGATTGACTATATACCTATAGGTTAAGAATACACCGAGCATTTTGGTTACGTTGATCGATGTATTGCTTATAAATTCCTACAGTCAAACAGTTGCATGAAATTGTTCATCCTCTTAAAACTCAAAAAATAATCCCTAAAAAACACAAAAAAAGATAGAAACTGTTTTATCCAACTGGATTCTGTATACTTAAAAATTATTTTTTGCTTTTTAAACCTGTAGGTATAAATAAGGTTCAGAAAAAGGATAATATCCATCCTAATAAAGCTCTTTTAGCTATATCCTGCACTCAGAGAAATCCAGCTGAAACTTAGATGTAAAATGATTGTTTACATTTCAACGTGGAAAAAAGTTCAAACTTTT
>JAQFYB010006124.1:0-12784 GCA_034694085.1 Pogonognathellus longicornis | reverse complement strand
TCGGACAAAGTCTCTCTCGGCAATCGGCCAATATCTACATTGCCAATCTTCGGCATTCGGCTGAAATAAATTTGCCCAAATTAGGTACTATCGGTACTATAATATTATGTATGTTAAAATGCTCGTGTAACCTCATGTGGAAATATTTACATTTTCTTGAAGGGACAGGTACCTTCAAGTTACAATTGCTATATGATTTTGCATCCGTATTGAACCGTTAAGGTGGGGCTCAATCAAACGGTCAGACAGCCCAACAGTCTTCTAAAATGGTTTTAATATTCCTATATTTCAAAAATACTCATGTGTATCAAGATTCCAGTAACTTCTGTACTGATGTGAAATGTATTAACGATTTTATTCAGCAAATAGGACAGGACAAACAACGTGAGCAAAGGATGTATGTATCTCAGAAAAATAAGGATATAAAAAAGGACTACGTATGTATATATAGCCGTGCAGTCGTAGTGTTTAATGGAAAATGATAGCTGAGTATGAGTTGTTTGCTAATATCTGAAGGATCTCGTATATACGACGTATAAAAGAGAGCAATTGATGGTGATGCGTTGGCGAAACGTAAATCCAAGTTTATGATGTGGAAAAAAGTGGAGTCAAACGAGTCAAGAAACGCATTATGTTGATTAGGACCAGGAATAGCCAAAAGTCAATTTGTATGTTGTGTCTTTTATTTTCAGTACTATCTGTGTAGTCTGAGCCATTTACTGAAAGTAAAAGAGGACGAGATGAAAGTACAGGCTCATGCGAAACTATTTTTAACTGTAACACTCTAGTGTGTAATATTAAGTCAAAGACATTTCTTGCTTTCACTTGCTTGCTTTCTTGTTAAACATCCATGTTCTAGCACTTCCTTTCCCTGAGCACTTTCTTACTAAACATGTACTTGGCTAGTTGTCTCACATTTTCATTCTTTCGACATTTTTGTTCTAAAACGCCTACCGTTTGGTTAAATGTATTCTCTTCGTAGTGCACACTCTGAATACTTGCAAAAGTCCTCCCCACGCACAATTTCAGTTGATAAAACATTTCTGTTTTATTTAGCGTGCTGTGAGAATGTAATGAAAGCTACTTTACATGTTCGACGATTGTCGGCACAGAGTTGTGTCATCTTGTGCTGATATCTTCTCACAGAACAGACGTATTGTTTAGATGCGCACCCAGTTAAGTGTATTTTCCTAGACGTTTTTATAGTTAGCTTATGTTGGATTTATTCAGCTCCATTCCGACTGGAAGAATTAGATAGGCAACCAGCGAACTTGATCTGACCAACTTGAGTGAAGAAAAGAAGCGAGATTTATTGCGTTGGAATACTAAATCCGAAAAAGTTTAAGGGCTCCATAAAACTAACAAAGAATGTATATAGGTCAAAGCCGAAATTAGGAATTTACGCAGTCGGAATAATGAGGCGAGAAATTAAGTGCCTACAAAACTCTCCTATTACGACTTTTCCAGGGACAAATAAAGATTTCAATGGACGGCTGTATTGAATATAAATCTCCACGGTGGTTGCGCTTTCTCTGTTCTTAGCAATTTTATGTTTGTATTTACGCATCCTCCCCTTCGCTTTTATTACACTGTTCTACTATTAGACTAATACTACACACTACTACTCTAATTGAACCACACACAAATTTAATTTGAAAAATTCTTTCGAACTAATTTAAATAACTTCTGCAACCAAACTAAACAATACCTATAATACTAGAAGCACCACACTAAATCTAGATAGTGCAATTAAAAAGTTTCATTCCTAGTTATCAATGCAATTATTAAACATTTACCCATTGGGCGAAATTCATTTCATTCGATGTCATATTTTTATAGCAGAACAACCCAAGACAAACAAAAATGTAAACACATTAAACTCTTTTGCATAAAATATGTAGGTATTTTTGATTGCATCATTGAATCATTACTAATACCGGAAAAAATTCTTCCACAAGTAGATACCGAGTGTAAATATAGGAAATGGAAGTTGACAATCATAAATGACAATAGGTTGCGTGACATAGACGATGACGTTTCGACATATTTCTGCAATATCATTCCCACGCGTTTCAATCTTGTGCATGGAAGAAGAAAAACGTCATTACGTTTCAATATCCTGGAACGCAAAGGTATGATGACACTTTGTGTGGTTGTTGTAAGGTCGACTGTATGTATACGAAACCCCATCGATGTCCATTAATATTGACGAAATTTGTTGAGCTTCTTGAGGTCTGAAGCCAAGTGGCAATTTCGAAAGGACAGCCAGAACCCAAAAATGTCTAGTAACTATGCATACCTACACAAAATCGTGACATACATCTTGCATCACATACGACACCGCAAGACAAAGACAAATAGACATATAGGAATAAATAGGAAGGCACACACACACACAGAAAAAGGAAAATAAAGCAACCTATGTATCTTATCTTTACAAAAGGCAACTATCTGTGTATTAAAATATAAGCTGTAGGTCTGACTGGGATGGGTGACGTATGTTTTGCTTGTCAATACATTTATACATGCATTTGGAAAGATATTTTTTACTACACGCACTACCGAATCTTCTTCAACAGTAGACTGTGTATGATTTGGTTTTTCTGTGTCTGTGTGTGAGGAGTGTGTGAGTGTACGACTAGAGATCGGGTGAGACTTTACTTTAGCATTAGGTTTCTGTTCTTTAGACGGATTGGATGGAAATCAGAAAGCTAGAAAAGACAAAAGGCATATCCGTTGGTGTTGGTACACAGCGTGGGTTGAGGAACTGTTTATAATATTTTATAGCTGCATGCTTTACTACTAGAGCGTACAAATAGTGAGCTTAGAAGAAAGTCGAGCTAAAAAATGGCAATATAATGTAAAACTCACAGTGAATTTCTAAGTTCCAGCCGTCTTCGAGGACTTTGCTCGGAATTATTGAATTTTCGGCCCGACATGCCATGTACTTCTTTGAGTCCCTCTTCCTCGGGATGAAAGCCAGAGTACTCTTTGTCGTATTGCCGTCTTTCGAGGTCTGCAACACGTCCATCAAACATATACTCACGTTATTTCACAACTTACAGTTCGTTAGAGTTAAAGTGCTTCTATCTTTTCCACATCACTTCAGTCCAACCATAGTAAGTTGAGACAAAGGAAATTCTTTTGACAGAGAATTGTACACCCAAATTCTGTCTATAGTCAAACAATCAAGTCGTATTCCTTCAACCAAACTCCAGCAAATCCCAAACCCTTGAACAGTGCACTATTTTATTAAAAGAGCAAATCGTACGTGAAATAAATTTATTAAATCCGTGACTATCGAGAGTCAAATCTTCATAATATCAATAGAATACTGACAATCATGTTTTAATCCTCCATTTTAAATTTAAAAATATTTGCAACAATAATTTTACATAACTTCGGTAATTATTCATGTAAATTCTTCATGCTGTAACTAACATGAGTTTATTTTCTCATTCCTACAATATTATTGACTTTTTGAGTCTTTGCAAAATAACCCAATCAAGACACCGTCAAATGCTGTAAATATCTGCACGTTTCTCGCTGAAAAGCTGACAAAGTCTGGTGCTTACTAGCTCTAGGTCTGATGTGGCACAACATGACAAGACATGCCAACAAGGGAGTCCAATTACAGCTTCCAGCACTGAATGATGATGACACATTATTAAATCATTGTAAATCTCTCGCAGGATTTTCCATTTTTCTTCCTCTATCTGTATACTATTCATATTCATATGATTTAGCGTATATGCACATACTATTCCATATTATCCTGACCTTTAAGGTTGTCAAGAAAAGCATCGTGTAAAATTTTGATGCTCGGTAGGAGCGTGGTAAACTGTCCCGACTGACATTTCCATGCACGCACATTTTCTCGTGAGTTTACCCGGATAACTAATTTACTACAACAGGCACGTTCCGTTGAATATTTAATATTACATTCGCGCCTAATCTTACATCACATTACGCAATACCATATGAACTTGTAATAATTTAACTCTCTTTTACTTGAAGATTACTCACTCACACTACTTATTCATTTCTCCAACAGTTTAAGTTCTGCAACATACGTTTGTAAATATATATTACACAAACTTCTTGAATTGGACATATATCTTCTGAGTTTAAACATTGGTTTAAGTCATTTAAGTGTAAACTAAGTGTTTCTAAGTAATTTTATGCATCATGCAAATGCATATCGTGAACAATGAACATGTGTGCGCAATAGTTCATGTATACATAAAAATAAAGCTATTTTTGTCACACAAAGAACTCGAGCGCACAGTATGGCAAGTAATAATAAATTCAGCATTATGATGGCGTCGTACACGGAAGCATCCCTTTAGCTGAAACGTATACTTCTTTTTAAGCATTTTTATGCCTTTTAAAGACAGTAAACCAGTAAATGGCATATTGTTGCTTACATACACAGTAGATTTGCATTATGGTGCACATCGACCAGACACATACATACACATGTTATGTGTTTAGAACTGTAAGGAGGTTTTGTTTGTAATAGTGTCTAGTATCTTATTCGCTACCTAGGCAAGTTATATTTTATTCAGCAAGCATGTATGCATGCATCTTGCATGAATGAGCATCCATTCATTAAATTCCAATCTAGACCTGGCAGACTGAACACGATCAGCAAATTCAAGTAGGTAGTAGTACGTATGTATCTGTGTATTATTATTTTCGAGCAAAATTTGGATACTTTAGTCAACTCTAGACTTTGTGCATAACTTTCTCTAAAGCGCAATGCAAGGATCTACTTTATATTATGTTTTTATTTAACTAGCGTTCTCTAGTTCCTACGATAGCTATCCAATATGAAGTGATATAGCTACCTTTGAAAGTATATGTGAAATATTGAGGAGGAGAAATGAAACGACGACACGAGGCGACTAGCAGTCAGCAGAGTCGCTTGTGTTTAAAGAATGTAAAAACAAAAACGATATGTATAGGTACTGTGTATATCTGGACATAAAGGTACAACATACACAATACAGGTTCACTTTTCAACAAATGTGCAAAAGGAAGAAGAGAGAGGTAATAAAAGTTGCATAAGCCATAAGGCCATAATAATATTATATGACATAGGGACGCCATATACAATAGGAAGAGAGAGTATATAATGCACAAAGTAATGTAATGTAATCATAAGAAAAATTTCTACTAACCTGAGACCATATGTTTAAAAACAAACATATGAAGTACGCAGCATGTATTAGTGTACGTAGCATACAATATACCATACTACCAGTTACATACTTTATTCAAAAATCCACTTTGTTCTGACTACATGCGGAAAATCTAAGAGCCAGATTGCAAACAGTATGTATACAACACACACACACACATTCTGTTTTGTTTTTCAGTAGAAGCGGTAAGTAGACTTATTATAATATCCATATATATAAAAGTGAAACAACAAACAGAGCCATACACATAATAATATTCTATTGCTCTGAGCTACTCGTGTTATGCTTCATCCCAGTCTTCGCCGCTTTCTTCGGGCTGTTGCCAAAGCCGTAGTGTACTAAAGTCGCCACTAGATCAGAACTGATTTGACATTCCCTATATACCACTACACACAAAAACTAAGCGCATTGTTAGCTTAACTCTTTCGTATGGCTTGTGTCTAAGTATATACAAGTAGTAGGTAGGTATGTGCAATGTAATTTTATTCTATTACCTACCGTGTTACCACTAAGACTATCTATCTGTGCATAGAATATTCTATACATGCATACTACACTACTCCATAGTACTTAAGTAAATTTGTTATTAGTTTTACAATCCATTGTTTTGGATATTATAGAACATCGTGTCTGTTGCAAGGCAATACTTTTTGCTAAAAATAAACTATTGCCTTCTGGGTTTTTGGGTTTATATTAATGGATGCAGTATAGATAGTAGTTTCTTTCTGTAAATGGTTGTAAAGCAGGCAGTTTAGTTGTACAACAGTATATGTATACATATGAGATTCATTTGGTCATAATATGAGTTCTGTGTTTATTGCTCCATAAGAATGTTCATACAATAATTTTTGGGTAGTAATTTAATAAGTACTGTAATGTACCGTGCATTCGCAATTCATAAGTCTGCTATTTGCCAAAACTGCACATATGACATTTTCTTAAAATACGGTTTAAGTTATGCTACTTAACTTGAAGGTACATTATTTTATCATGTAGTACTGTAGTACATAGGTGCATTTAAAGAAAAGGATGAGAAAGTGGTCCTAAAAGCTACCTGTGTATTTTGTATTGACATTTTATTGTTTTAAGTATTATTGCAATACCTGCAATATCGTATTAAACAATAATGCAAAGTTCTATTTTTTTTTAAATAAGACGCGATCTTAGCTCAAATAAAAATTGCAAATATTAATTTTCCACATTCATATTATTATGTTCATTTTCCATCTACAAACTTCAATTTTAATTATGTTTGATACACTTCAACAGATTAACCATACTGTACATACCTACTATTACCTACATACCTACTACTGGTAGGTAGGTATTAGGTATCGGTACAGGTAGATTGACTTTTTGCATAAAATAACCCCCGTATGGATCAAGCATGTAGCGAATCAACAGATACATACTGGTGGTAAAATACTAAGTAATAGAAAAGGTTTGTTCATTCTAGAAATAAGAACACACAATGCAACGACAATATTATACAAATTCATTTGTACTAAAGCTTATCTTTAAGAGTTAATTGAATGCCTTAAGTACCTCGACTTAATAAATGCAATGAAGATGATTATCATGATCTCGTTCTATTATTTTCGTTCTATTATATCGTTGTATTATTTTCGCAAGTGAAACGCCTAATGCACTCCCAGCTGCTTGAGCAAAGGATATTACATTACTTTATTAATTCAATAGAAGGAGGGAATCCCCAAAGAAATGTTTCCGGTGCGTAAAGAGGAAGTAGATTTAGAGAATTACTTGTTATACTTAGATAGGAAATGGAGAGATAGAAGAATGATATGAAACCCCTTTTGTCTCCTTTGCTTCTTGGTGCAATTTCTCAGGAAACAGTGTAGCGAAAGCAAAGTGCGTATTTAAAGTATCTTATTTCGTATGTAGCATAATAGTATAGCTACTATAGTGTAAAACAATGTCGTCCCACGGTAATGCTTACAAAGCTAGAGAGATATCAATTCAATGGTTTTCAGTGTAATGTAACATTGTAGGAATAAGAATGTAATAGTTTGTTCAAGAAGTCGTAGTAATACGGCCCTTGCACCTCTCTGGCAATAACTTGAGCAGGAGCGCAATATTAAAAATCTAATGGTACACAAAAGCAATAAAATACTCTTGTTCGCACCCCATTCGTAAAGTCTGTATGTTTTTCCGCAGCAGTAATACTAAGTGAAAAAATTCCTCGTTCCCATTCTCTCTCCAAAGCTTTTCTGGTAATATGATATAATGTAATGCGTGGAATATAACTCAATTCAATTGTCCGAATTACACATTCGCGACATGACATAATGTATTGAGAAGCATGCTAAAAGTATCCAGAGTATCCACTGCCTAATACACTTAAGTAGACGGGGAAACTGCATGCAGTTGTACAGCAAAGCAAAGGAAACGTCAGAAAAGTAAAGAAAAAGGGGGAAAGTGTGTCTGTGTCGGTGTGGTGGTGAAAATTGCGGAGGGCGGACGACAGAAAGAGTCGTCTATGTATAGTGTGAGAGAGAGTGAGATGTACAATGTATAAGAAGTGGCTGTGTGACTTGATGCGCTTTGAATGCTTTTTCATCTCACTTGTGCACAATAGTCTCTTTCCTCTTTCTCTTATTATGATGATGACTTTCTCATTCGATTCCAATTTTCTTGAGCGTCAATCTCCTTCTTATATCTATCCGCACTTCCATTCATCATATAAATCGTAGCCCCTAATATATTACAACATGCATATATACACATAATAATACTTCATGTTATTTCTAGTAAAACTCATCTGTATACCTACGCATACCTAACTATAGATAGGTACTACCGATGCGATGTCAAGAGGATTCTAAGTAAGCTGCAAAAATACAAACGCATATATAACACACACACACATGCACACTTTGTACATCACGATGATTAGGTTCTCATAATATACCTATGACTTATATCATCGTGTGATAGTGACAATGTATAATATTGTGGAAGGTTTTTACAGCCTAGAAAAGTAGAGTGCAACTGAATGTACTTACTTAGCTAGGTATATAAAGCTAAATAAATAAGTAAAGCCAAAGCTTCCCAGTTTTCAATTTCCATTCCTTTGTGCCTTCGCTCATTCTTTGAGGCTAAAGGTGAAAACTAGCAAAAAAATTCTATGCATTGCATTGTCAATTTCTTTTTAAGTCTAAATTAAGTCGGTGACTTCATTACGATCCTACTTATATTGCAATTGTTGCAATAATAATATACTTAACATAGCTTGCTTAGGTATAATATAGCTACTTTTAGTTCAGTTTACTGTCTCGAAATTCTAATGGACTTTTTATTCAATATTTTGCATTTGCTGCATTGTAAACAATAATACCTAGGTACATTAGTGAATGACTGCATAGCGGAAGAACTATTGTTTTATTGTGCGTGCATGATTTCAATTCATTAATTCGAGAATAATGATAGCCGAAGCGGCGTGTGCACACGTGTCCTGATAATTGTCCGAACAACATTTACATCACATTAGCAAATACTACAAAGCAGTTCTTTGAAAGGCCTTGTAAGAAAGTGTAGGTACTGGAAATAGGCGGAAGTAGAAAGTGCTTGCAGATATAATATAAGCATTTACAATGTGCTTCTAAAGTACCATATTAGCTATAGAGCGACTGAGTGAAAGTGAAAGAAACTGCAGTCTTTAGTTACTTGTGAATGAATTGAGTTGAGTGCAGCATATGTACAACATGAACAAACAAAAGCAGCATTGCATGACTGCAGTATTTAATCGCAATAGCAATAATGGAGAATTCGTTGCCTTCGCTAATAATAATAAAAGTTGCCATTTAAGGATGTGCGATGTACTGCACGTAATGTCCTTCACATTCACACAACAACTAACTACACACACTTTAGTAGTCACCAGTCAGTTACTTTTATGGGAGTAAGTAACCCGGGTCTTTCTATGAATTTTCATGATGTATTGGATTATGAAGCAATGGAAATCATAATTCCACACTGGTACAAACTGGATTCGATTTAATTAAATAAACTTTCCTATTGTTCCAACAAAACTTACTCCCCCCTGTTCTTCTCTCGGGTTTCAACTTTTCCTTTAGAAGTTACATACATACGCTGTTGCCGGTATTATGGAGCCAGCAAATAATGCTTTATTAATCATGCCTGTTGTTAATGCAATGCGATTATTCTGTAGTTTGATGTGTACAATTTATATATGTTTTTACAATGTTGTGTCTACCTAGGTATATTATACAAAACTTGAAGCTGTGATTGTGTCCAACAAGTAGTTCAACAGCTGTGGTAGTTAAGCCTTCGATTTTTGGGATGAAAATCTTAAAAGCTTCTAGTTATCATCCAACCAGAATTAAGTTAACCTCAAGTGTGGTCCTCCTGAGTCATGACTACTTTCTCCATGCACTTCTCCGATTTTAAATTATACGATGTAGTATATACAAACAAACTCCGTGGTTTATGCTAAGCTCACTCAGTGTTGTTTTATTAAGTAGGCAGTCTTCCTGTGTGGTAAGGTATGATTGCTCAAGTCGGCCTTGAGTTTTTCTGGGTAAATTTCGTTTCATGGAGTGTTGAAGCAGGTCTATGAAAATAAAATTGTAGAATGAAAGAAAGAATTAAATGTCAAAGGGAAAGTGGGTCGGAGATGCATTGCATACAGTAAACAAATTTAATTTGGTCGTGGTCGTATATTCGTATGATATATAAACACTACTGGGTATGTTCAAAACACTAAAATAAGTACAATATATACCTAACCATAATATTATTGTTACATTTATGTACACATATATACCACGACACTGATCCTCGTTTTACAGGTTTATGTGTAACAATGCTACGTTGTCGGTGTGCAACTATGATATGATGGCAAAAGTGCAAAGAGAGGGAGAGAGCTTAAAACGATAAGGAAAAGTGACAGAAACTTGAGACGGTTGTCCATTAAAACGAACTTTTTATCTCCTGTATTTGGACTACCTTGTGCGCTTTGACTGTGACGTGACATGACGTAAATGTAGCGATGAAAGTATATTCACATCTCGCTTTGTGACTACGTGAGAGGCATGTTTATTTCTTTCCTTTATGATGATATGCAATGCAAAAATCTCCAAACAGCACGTAGATACAATGACGAAGCTCAATTTATGGGCCAATGAGATTTTATAGCATTGAATGCCTACATACAACTACATGGCCTACAATACAAAATACCTACAACTCTCATGAACCAAAAGTAAAAGCAACCTGTGTGGTGGAAAATATAATTCTGAACTACTTCTTCCTATCCTTGGCTGCAACCATAAATAATTCTGAGAGATACTAGAGAGTAGGAAGAGAAACATTATGAATTTTAGAAAATGACAAAGCAATATAGTTACAAACAAAAAGTTTTGTTTGCAACACAGAAGTTTTAACTTGTAAGTAGGTATAGGTAATACTAGATACCTACTGTGTTGCTCCATTTAAATTGTATAGTGCACTTTGAGAATAGTAAATGGAAACTCATCACCATCACTGTGTGAATATTTAGTAAGCACAAATATTTTAAAGTTTAAGTAAAAGTAATTAAAGACTAGGTATGAATTTTGAGGTTAAAAATCTGATGTTTGGTTTAGTTTTTTGATCATTTGCTGCAAAGATTGCATGAAACTGAAAAGAAAATAGAGTTTTATTTGGCTACTTAGTTATGAAGTGAAAGTTGACAGAGCATATTTACCAACACTGGAAAAAGTATATTGTGGAGATTAGAAAGTGGAGGTAGGTTGATAGGTTTAGCTGTATATGAAAAGAATATGAATATGAAAAGAGCATGGAAAAAGAGAGAGAGAGACTCTCATTGAGTTAGACTCAGCGAGCACGAAAGTGAAAATAACATCAAAACGTGTAGTGTGAGAGCTGTCTGTGAGAATAAATTGTGTTGAATGTGACACTCGGTGGGTTGGTTTGCTTAGGTTGAAACTGGAGCAGAAAGCTGCAAAACGTAATAAGTAATAACCCAATTTATAGAACTATGAAATAAAGAATAGGGCCATTCTTGCCTTGCCTTTTGCCTGTCTCGGACTTTCGCTCACTTACTAACTTACACAATTCTTTACTTACTTACTTTCTCATTCTCACACATTTACTACCATACTCAGACATCCTATCACTTAGAAATGTACGTTTACGTTGAACTTTACTTAGCAAAGTCAACTCACACGAAGAAGCGTCGACTTGACTCAAGTCAACTCACAGAACAACATAAGAGTTTGAAACTTAAAGTTTTACGTACTTTCATAGATAGTTTACTGTAGTTTTCTTCTGTCTCCAACTACAGTCAACATTCACAAGTTAGTTACTTTCGGCTTGGGTCCATTACGTTACGTTATTTTAACTTTTGTCACTGCACTGCATCCTTGCATTGCCAACACATATATCACCACTGGAATTCATCTCAATTCGCAACTATTGTCTTCGTAAATATCTGCAGTATGTGCTACTAGTAGTCATCCCAGTAGTCGTCCTTCCTATTCTTTATAACCAACTCACTTCCTTATACTTTCACACACACACAGTGCTTCTACATGCTACAGCTCTGTGTACGGTGTCTGTGTGTGGCTTGGCTTCTACACTTCAGAGTCAACCAAACTCACAAGGGCACAAAACTCTTCTCTTCTTGCTATCTAGGAGCTGCTACAACCAACACTTTGATTTAAAGCCGTACCTTAACTCAATGACTTTTGTGTTCCACTTGGCTTCCTAAATTTTCATTTCATCTCGGCTTGACTTCACTAGTATGTACCACCAGGGCTCCACTGATGCCAAGTTATTTAGTTGCAGAGTGAACAAGTGATCCAATAGAGATTCTTTCTTTCTCCCTCTTTCTATCTTTCTCAACCATTTCCACTTTACAGCCAGACTTAACGTTTTACGTTTTCATTCCAACATACAACATCACTTCTTTATACACTAAGAGTTTCCTATATAATGTCGTGCGTGCTTTCACTCAGTTTACCAACCAGAAATGTCATGAATCAGAAAAGAAGTAGAAGAGAAATTATTTAGTTACCTTAACCTTTACCACTTCTTCGAAATACCTTGGCTTTACGTATTCCGTATTTAATACAACTTAATTTACGCAGTTGTACTTTTTGTTGTGGGTAGTTTTTGTTCACTCCCACATGTGTATTATAAATGTATTGTGTATATATTCATCTAGGTACCTTACCTACCTAATAAATGCAACTTGACAAGTTGACGTCGCATGTAGCAGTTAAGGGAAGGAAATACATAAAAATAAGGTAATAATGCTCAGAAAAAGTGCTTGCTTTTTGTCAACCATCAAGCAATTTTTTAAGGTTGTTACAAGTAGAAGGTAAATAATATGTGATGTAATGTATGTGGAAGTACCAATTAAAAATATTATACACATACCTTATAGTACCTATGTAATTATATAAAATGCTAGCATGTATTGGAGTGTAATATTATATAATACATAAGCATGCGTATGCATAGACAATCTTGTTCTTGTATTTTATAGTTTGACTATTCGTAGAATTAGAAGTACATGTAGTTAAGATTATTTAACT
>JAQFYB010006123.1:0-12786 GCA_034694085.1 Pogonognathellus longicornis | reverse complement strand
AAAACATTTATTTTCTGCAATGCCAAATAACTTTTCATTTTGAAAAAGGCTCTAATTTTGTTTGTCGGACAATAGTATATAGGTATGTTCATTATGTTTCTATAATTTTACCTTAACAGTCGGGGACAAGATAAGAGTTTTTTTCCTTTCATCCTTATAATGTCTATCTACATAATTTATTCTGGGGTTTCCCATGTCTTTTGTCTTTTCGTGCATTTAATTATTTGAATTTGCTTGCAGTTTTGTGTATCTAGTTAGTACCTTCATATAATACGTTAGTTTAATGAAGCAAATTTCATTCAGGGCTTCGTTTGGTATTAAAAATGCAATTTTATTCTCCGACTACTGATTGTATTTTTACAGCGAATCTAGTTTTAACTATTTCATAGCAATTTTGTTTTAAAAAATGGCAAAACACGTTTAGTACAAACCAATATAACTAGTGTGTATGAAAGTGTCGTAAATACATAAAAGTACAAGTACCTACAAAAACTTTGCGATATAATCAGCCGTATGGAAGCAACACACACGGAGATTACACATGTTGTGCAGACAGCATAGCAGCTACACAGATGAAGGGTCAGAGATTGATAAATAGCAATTGTAATCCAAAATCACAAATAAAAACTTGCATCCAACACCTATACCAAAAAACTTGGTGGTGCATCTTATTGTTCGAATCTCGACAGGGACAGCATTGGCATTGGCGCTGTCGGACAACTATAATACTCCATGAATATGTATGAGGTCCAAAAAATCTAGATGCCCAAGTATTATAGTCGTCAGCAGAATGTTGCCTTTTTACCTCCTTGTGAAGTACGAAGTCTACCAAGTAGAATGAAACCTTGATTTGACTCGGACGTCTGAATGCCTTATAATTCTACATGAAATCGCTTTATTACTATAAGTATCTCTTACTCTTTAGTCTTTACTACGCACATTACAATGCTTCTATAATCTTGGTTATAAACATTGCAAGTGATTTGTGTGCAAAAGGATTTGCAAGTTTTTTGCCGAGAAATCAGAAAGAAGACCCTATGGCACATTTTAAGTCTGTAAACAGATTTCCTTCAGAAGATCACTCTTATTAGTTACTAGTTATCGAATCATCTAATAACAGGTATACTTTTGTGAACGTAATACATTATATTATGCACGTAAGTATCTTGTTACGCGTATTAGCGAAAAATAGTAGAGCCTCTACATTCTACCTCTGGCAGCGTAGGTATCAAACCCATTATATATATACACCGGGTGATTCACAAAATTTACAACCCCATTTTAAACCAGTGAAAAATTTCCTGGTCGAAAATACCGGTAAACACTAATGGAAAAACGTGTCTCGTATATTAATTTTACAAATACCAAAACTCTACTGTTCGAGATGTTTCATTTTTCAGGTATTTCACGTCTATTTTTTCAACTAGGTCCATTAATTAAGAAAAACAAGAGGCCAAATAATGCGTGTTTATATGAACTAGTGCAAATTCACCGAAAAATACCCGAAAACGGGTATTTATTATTAAGGAAGAATCATGGATATTTCTCCCTCTATAATGAATTATTTTAAACTTTAAGTTAAATGCTCACAAAAGCATTTTGTTAATTTTGATAACACATTTTTGTATAGCTTTAACTAAACCTAAGCCTTTTGTTCTAGCGATTCTGTTGTTTGAATATTAATTACCCTGTGTAATAATAATGTAATATCGTGCACACAAAAATGTTAGTGGAAAAGTTTGCAATATAAGTATATACTATACGATAGTTCTAAAGTATAGTGGATGAGAATGAATTCGAGTTAAGTTTATAGGACCGCTCTATTGTATGTTCTATGTTCTATCATCCTGATTGTACTAATGTATTCAGCATTCCAGTTCCAGTTTTGAATAATGTGTTGCAAGTTTATTGCTTTATGTATATAGTACATAGTAGGAGATTTGCATACACATACTATTCTACTAACTACGAGAAGGCATACACATGCCTAGTATATTACAGAGATGTGTTTATTTTATAAACCCACAAGGAGAGATGATATTTTATTTCCTTTTGTTATCTTTGCTACATAGGTAAAGGGTTGTTGTTGCTTATCGTTCAACTTCATTTGCAACAAGTGTATAGCAGTACCTACTTGCGTACTTCGGTACAACTGAAGAACACAGTAATAATACTATTACTATCAACTAGTATTCTTTGTTACTTGTTTGCAAGATTGCTGGTGAGAATTAGACAGAGGAATATACCAGTCGACAGAATGCGACTACTGTCTAAGAAGTATTCTGTTTTATGTGCTACATACTAATACAGCGTAACTGGTGTGGTGTGTACATGTAAGTCTTGCAAGTAGTGAATCGTGCAATGTTCATTATCACGCGATTACAAAGCTTAAAAATCAATAACTACTGGTAATTCTGCAAAATTTGCATTGCCTTGGGCTTTTAATTAATGCACTTCAAAACCCATGCGTTTCACCATACGAAACTTAATCTTTTGGGGCGTAAAAAAGTTTTAAAACTGTTACGGATATTAGTGTGCTAATGAATCTTTTGTTCATTGTCAAAGAAAAATTTAGCTGAGATTGACACTAGTACTATAATGTGATTTCGTGATTGTTGTGATTTCTGTACAAAAGGTAAATGTGTATAACACGATTAAAAGTGAAATATAAGAATTAATTGAGTTCTCCAATGTGAAAGTGAAAAATACGAAATCATATTGTGGTTTTCAAGAAGAAAGTCTTGTTTACTTTCGCCAAATCTTTTCTGACTGAGGTCTTAAGAATAAATAACCTTGGATCTTAAAGCAGGTGAATACCATCTTTGCATTTATGTTGGAGGAATATAACAAAAATGCTGTCAATATTCACACTCATTGTGAAGGAATTTGATACATTAATAATCAAGTAGGCAGTTGCGAAAAATTAATAACCCCTCTCGTTGTAATTACCTGTATGTGGATCCAATATTTATCCATGGAGTAATCTGTATTCTGTACATCTACCTGATCTTTCTATTATATGCAGTTTTGAATGTGTGCATCTCAATGCTTCATACTTATAAAAGTTGCTCATCTTCTGTATGATTTACAAAGTTAAGGTGAAACTGTAGGCCCAAATAATAAAATGATTTTCTGCACATTCAGATATAAAAAACATGGCACAAGGGCAGCCACCATTCCACCATAAAGCAATATAATTCAGCCTGCTGTGTATTTCTGTGATTTTTTACAGGCGAAATTATATAGCTTTTCATATTATTATTATTGCTCCTGCTTCTTTCTTTCTTTCTTTTTCTTTCTTTGTGCACACAAACATCCAACGAAACATCCAACCTGTTTAAACGTACATAGTACCTCTCAACTTCACGTTTGAGTTATGATTTGCTTGTGGATTGAAGAGTTCAACAATTTATCACACAGATAACAAACTGATTCCATACAATTGATTTACCGATTGTGCTAACTTTTTTCAAACTAATTACGGAGGATTCTAATTTGCAAATCTTACTTTGGGAAATATTCATCAGAAAATAGTAAGTGTTAAAAATTTCTGAGTAAACTACCACTGGATCTATAGATTTCTGATATGGATTATCGTATTAGGTATTGGTATTAGATATTTTCTGTGTACATATGGCATTATGTTTATTTTTACATTATTAATGGTTAAAAATTGCCTACAGATCCTTAATACACAGTATAGTGGTCATATAATTCTTAAAATGGGTTTCTGTCTGGATTACAGACTTTTAGCAGACAGGATGACAGGATATGCTAAGCTTTTGTTAATTTGGCATGGCAAACCAACAAAGTCAAAGTAAATCCTGTCATTAAAGAAACTTTAATGTTTCTGGAGTTTGTTTCAGTCTCAATAAAAATTCCCTTAAAACTGCAGTTGTTTATGGGTATTTTAATTATAGGATATTATGAACGTTAAAAATTCAAAGATATTAAGAAAGGTCTATCTTATTTTAAGGAGGAAATCATTTGGAAGAGAGACAGCTGTCCGTTGGAGAATAATAGTAGTATTGCATAATTTGTGAAGGTATGTCTGGCTGGTGGGTCTGAAATTACAACCAAAATTTATTACTCCATGTACTTGGACTAGTTGCGCATGAAACATCTGTTTTCTACAGTAAATTCCTGATATCATTTACAAATTCCAAGATTTGTCAGATGCATTGTGTTGACTTGAGATATTTGAATAACTGAATCTTTGTCTCCGTATTATCTGTCTTGCAATCTTGAAAGATTCAATAGTTAAACGAGAATCGCAAGTGACTGGCTGATTATAATAAAGCGTGTAACAATACAGACCTGTTATTATGCATTTACATGCGCGTAGCCAGGAGGGGCACAGGTTGCATGTGCACCTCCCAGAGCCAATTATTATCGTCATTAAATGCAAAAAATCATAAATAAATTCTCGTTTTAATGTAGTTTCGACATAAATTGACTCAATATTTTATGGTTATTGAGTTTCTGCCTTCCCCAAGAAATCGATTTCTGAATAGAACTTATAGAATAGAGCCCCCCATTTTATAATCCTGGCTACGCGCCTTTGCATTTAACTACATGTAGTGTATTACTAGGTACAAACAGTAAATAACCATAAAGAGACTAAAGTATTATAATTCTTTTTACTCATGAAAATTCCAGTTTTGTATATAGCAGCTGAAATCTCATCGACCTTCAAAACTGACTTTGTATTATCCCCTCTGTGCTCATTTATTAAGTACTGGTTTTTTCTCAGGATTTTGCGTTGAATCACTTTCAAAGCTACAGAGATACATACAAGCTTTCATGTAAACAGACATTTCGATTCAAATACCTTTTTGGATTTTTTAGTCCCGTGTCAAAAATGGGCATCCTTTCACATCTATCATAGAATTTGTTGCATAACAGTGATCTTACAGGACTGCCCACAGAGAACACTTAATGTAATTTGCTGTGCAGTACTTAAGTGCTTAGGTACGGGCAGATTGTAATTATAAAGCAATTTAAGCTTTTTCTGACGTACTAGAAACATGTTCTGCGCATATCATATTCAATTTGCAAATACTATTCTTCTTTTTGTTCTCTAAACTGCATTAGGTTTTAAGCATTCAATTGATTGTGCAAGTAACATACATCCGTATTTGCGTTCTGCATTATGAAATCAAAGTGCAAAATCTTTTTGCTACAGAAAGGTCTACTAATCTGTGTGTTTTAACTTTTAAGTGTAAGACCACCTATAAGGATCGTTGTATTCAAGTGTTATCAATCACAGTTTCTTTCAATATTCTGATATACCTAGTATAATTAAGTGATACATAATATTTTGTAATAGTTATTCGGTAAGAATCTCTTTGCCCTTATTTTCGCTTTGTAGTTTTCTACGCTAAACCTACATACACTGGATGGAGGAGATTTTTTACTCTCAGCAGCAGACATTAGACTTTATTCCCAGTTTTTAAGAGTGATGAGAGTATTTTGAAAGACAACTCCACAAACAGATATGAAATTAAACATCAAGAGCTATAATTAGAAACTTTTATTTCATCGAAATAATTTTTATTATTTAGATCCGGAGGTTAGTCTTATTGTTAGTCAGAACGTGGCATGATTTTGTAGTAAAAGGTGTGCTCTTCACATGCAATACTCATTTACAAAATAAGGGACGAACTTGTCAGACGCCCCTCCGGTCTATTTTCTCAGGAAAATAATGTTACTTTTTTCCACCTTAAACTTTCCTCCTACAGCAAATCCTACTACTACCGCTACTACACGCTTTGAAAAATATTACTCTGTATGTCATGATGTTAAGAAATGCTATGTTGCAGGTAGGGTGAAAACTTTATTTGCAAGTATTGCAGTTCTTAGAAATAATCCTAGCAAAACTGCCAGATATTTCAATGTCTCTGTTAATTTCTATCACAATTCTGACCTTAGTGTAATTTCTGTGTTTCAGGTCTGAAAATGAGTCGAATTTGGCTACTCAGTTTATTGGTTACCACCGCGGTGGTAATTGTGCTCAGTGATGGAGCACCAATGCATCCAAAATTCGAACTACGTAAATTACTACGAACAAAACGTGGGATTTTCGGGCAAATATCATCTACAGTCCCAAGTACAAATGCACCCCGTGTATTCATAGGGAATACAAGACCATCAAGAAGGAAATCGACCACTACCACAACTACTACATTAAAAACAATTATAAGTGACAGTGACAAATCAACTAGCACAACAAGTCCTATAAGTGATCTTCCTTCTACAATTGAATTGGAAAATTTGCAAAGTGCAAAACCTATTATTGATGACGATGACAAAACCATGGAAGACGATATAGTGACATTCACAAAGAGTACTACAACTTTATCCCCTGTGTATTTACACGATCAACCCTCAGCTCAAAGACTGCATCAGAAAGAAGCAACAATTCCCACAACAATGTCAACTCCTGCCCCTGCCCCAGTTTCTAGTACAACAACAGAGGAAGTGCCTCAAGTGTCTCAGAACGAAGTCTCATCCACAACTGCTGTAGAAACGTCTTCACGAAAATTCGAGGACGATGCAAGAGACAAAGCTGGCGTTGCTAATAATCGAGGTACTCAAATAGAAATTCTGGCCAAACAGATTTGGCAATTTGTTAGCAATAGAAAGATAAGTGGTGAGGTCGGGGTTGACGTGGATGGATCTGATATTGATTACGCATGAAAATTAAATGGCTGTGGTTTAAACGTGGATGGTGAAGGAAGTCTCTTTGTAGATAACGAAGAGTAGTATTTGGATTGAAGTGCATGTAAATATTTGCCAAGTTATTTAGTATTTAATTTAAGAAGTAGTATAGAAATTAGAAATAGTGTAGTAGAAAGTAGTAGTAGTTAATTGTAAATATTTTGTGCCAAAATGTCGATTCAAGCCAAAAATGATACTACTACTTATTTAGTTTTATGAAAGCAGTTCAAAGTTTGAAAAGAAATTAAATATGGTCCCCTTGTTTGTGACTTTTCCACAGCTCTTTCATCAACGTCCATTTGGAATCTCATAGTCGTTCTCCTACAATTAACTTACTCTCTTATCCCGCAGAAAATTCCTCCTTGATGACCATTCGGATTTTACTTTCTAACTGTATATTTCGCTATAAAATATCAGTGCATTTATTACACTATTTATATAGTAATTCACCAATACAATATTATTATTGTGTGTATGCTTTTTACCAACTTTCTAATCATTACCTATTATGTGACTGTATTATCAATTATGATTCTTTTGTATCACTTTGTCCGACAAACAGTATGCGACTTAGTTATAAGTTTAGGTATAGTAAAAAAATAATTTAACATTAAATGTGAATACAATCCAATTAGCTATGCTTCAATTTATGTATACCTGTAGTATAAAAAATGTAGGTTTTTACGCTAAATATAATGAACTGAAAACATTTTTAAAATTCTGAAATGTAGTATAACTAGTGCCATACATATCGCCTTAAGCAATTGTACAAAATCCTGTGTCAGTTCATCGAGTATACATTGTGGGGTTTAAGTAGTTGTATAAAGGAACTTAGACTGGAATAACAGTCACCACATTATCATTGTAATTTTGTTGCAGCCTAAACTGGTTTTGGCTATAATAAACGTGTTTTGTGTTACCTTGCAATTTCCACGAAAACTGCATTTAAATTTATCTCAAATTTAATCTCTAGCTCAAAGTCAGCAACGTCATGAAATGCTCTTCGCTAAGTTTTAGCAGAATATTACGTAGATATTATGGAGATAAATTATATCTTAAAAAACTTTACTATGTTGTTTTGGGAGGAAAATACTTACGAACGAGTATCAATACAATGCGCTGCAGTTAGGACGTACTCATCTGATATGAGCTGTAAAAATGCAAAAATGCTTATTGAAATCGTGAACCTCAAATAATAATCCTTTGTATAATATTATGTATTTTCTTCTTTCTGTGCAAAATTATTATTACGTACGTACCGTGCCTCCGCACCGCCATGGCGTATCGGTTGTATTATAGCCTAAAGCTACCTGTACATACATAGCAAAGTAAAAATACCTATTTAGCAATTACATATACCTACACATACAACATTGCATTAATTTTAGTGAAGGTTGCACATAAATGACTTTGTTTCGTTGAAGAAGAATCAGGTGGAAAGACGGAAAATGTAATACTCTTACAGCAAATGGAAACTCCTCGGCCTTTGATTCTCGACCTCCAGATATTAACGGATTATGGTTCGGGTTACAATGGACTTCCTCTTCGACATTATCTTCCAAAAAGACTGGTGGCAAAAGTGGAAAGGGTCCGTCAATCATTTTCAAAACGTCGGTGTAAGCTTTGCATTCTGCGTTCAAAAATTAAACACCATCGCCATTATATACAACTACCTGGTTCGTACATTGTACATGATGTTTGAATCCAGGATATCGTCAAATCATCAATTAATTATTGCGTGCGTCATTGAAAAATATATTACTGTTATCAAATATGAATATAGCAATGCTTATGCTGTTAAAATTGCTAGTATGAAATTAATGTAACTTGATTTTAAAGAAAAAATTGCTCAATAAACATAAAGACTGTAATAATAACGGCTGGACTCGCTGGACAAATGTAAATAAAAAGTAGTATTTCCAATTATCATATAAAATGTATTAAAGTGCCATCATGAAGATTAATGAGGGGTAACACCCATGTATTAACGCTCCAAATTATTTGCCTACTTTTGGCACTGACTCGTTTTCCAGTTGGGCAACAAACGATGGAAGCATTCTGTCCCTAAACACAAAACAATTAATCCATGTAAAAGAAATTAATATTGTAGCTCCTTTGATATATGCCTACGGATTTGTAATATATTTTTCCAGCATTGATAGATTTTTAAACATACTTGGCATCTTGAAGGGGATATTCCAGCACGCAAATTCGCTATTGCAGATGTGCATTGTTTTATGTACGTACACACTCCGGCTGTTTGTTTAGCATCACTGATTCTGCAATTACTTCCTTGAACACACAAAAATAGTTACATTTTCCATACACTAAAAATATTTTTATGCCAAAAGGAAAAATTGTATTTACACAATACGAATAGTGTTGCAAGATGTTTTGTTTTTAGTTTTTATGTACTAACCTGCAGTTTGGGTTTGGCTTCCGCCTAACAAGCAGAAAAGATACGCACAAACCAATAACAAGGAATTCTCATATCTCATATTTAATTTATGTATTACTAATAGCACAGTCGTCTATTACATGGAATTTTTTCTGCTAAACAAGTAATTATCAACGAAGTGGTTTCCAATGATTTATAATGATACACTGGGTCTTGGCACAAAATTTGTCTTGCTTTATTTCATCACACTTGCTATGGATATTTAGTTTTGATATGAATAGAATCGTGTATTGTAAAGCTTGATATGTTTATTCACAATAATTATGTGTTTCGTTCTATACAGACTGCTTGGGGCTACGGTAAACAAAAATACAAATAATCATATGGATTTCGCTCTTCAAATCAATGATAGAATAATATGGGTGTTCTATCTGTCCGTGTATACAGCTTGGTGTATAATAAACAGTAAATACCTACTCTGCTAGTTGTGCAGAATAAATACTACAATAATGTCTAAACTAAAGCACTGGAATTCTTGGATTTGCAAAAAGTAGGTACCTATTACCTTACCTATAAAGGTAAGTAAATTAAGACAATGCAGAATACACTTAAGTTTGTACACAATGACTCCGTACCTTCTTCATTCTTTATGAGATACTTATGCAGATACATGATACACACACAACAACATACATGGAAGGATCGTATTTCCTATTGCTAATTTAATTTTTGATAGTTATACCTTACTCTTATTTACACCCTTTGCGACTCCACAATGCAATGCCATTACGTGGTTTGTGTGTCTGTGAGAAAAAATCATTTCAAGGATGTGAGAATTGCTCATTTAAGTAACTATACTAGCTTTGACTCTGAAGTAGTGTAATGCAGAAAGTTGTTGCTGTGTATAAACTATAGGAATACGAGTAGGTAGACATGTAGGAGATATAGCACAGGTACATTACAGTCCTTAACTTGTACAGGCGGATCTCATTGACGCAATTTTCCTATTAGACGATATAAATCACTGAAATACGTAATACCAAAACTCTGAGTACTAGTATGTACAGAAACTACTCTAGTTACACAGTATAAAAGGTTTTTCTACCTGTGCCTGTGTACTTATTGTTAGAACGTGACAGGTGTATTTATAAGTAAATATGCACTATACTGTGTATGCATCCGTATGCGGTTTAAAAATATCGTGTTAATGAACTATATAACCTAGTCGTAATAAAGTTAATACACACAATACATAGAATAATGCAATGTTAAATAATTTCAGCATCATTTTAAGTTTTAAACAAGTCCGAGTAATGGAGAATGAATATGATTGAGATTACCTATATGAGCATTAATTGATATTTGCAAATTGCAATTAACAAGCAGAAGAATTTCATGTATTGAAATCACCGTCACAAAACATTGCGATTGACGGACACAGTACATAATCAAATACCTAGTCATACTTCATACTTCACATTTTATACTAATTTTATTAATATTAATGCTGTAGGTAATTGGATACAAAACATTATAGGTATTTCTCTAATGATTTCACATAGAACATTACAAACCCTGAAGATTTAGAATTAGAGTAACCTAAGTTAATATTATTTGATAAAATATCAATTTGATTCCCATATTATGAAAACAACGTCAAGGAAACAATTCATGGTCTTAAAAAAATATGCTGTAAAACATCTATCTGAAATAAATACTAATGAGCTTTATAAACTTCTACCTATTATTTTGTATGTGGAAGAATATTGTATCACATTTTATAAATCCTCCTTATTCTTGAAAACTTCAAGTTGCAACTTTGGCTATTTAGGTAGTTTTGTAATTTTAGTCTAATCCGTTGAAAAGTTCGAAACTTAGAATGTCACGAATAAATTTGGAAGAGCCGAGATGGGATCAGAACACGTTTATGGGTCGAGCTAAGCATTTTTTCGTGACAACCAATCCTCTGAATCTATTGTGTTCATCATCGGAACTGGAGAAAGCCAAGGACATTGTAACTCGTTACAGACGCGGCGAGAATTTTCCCAACCTTAGTGAAGATGAAATTTGGCGTGCAAAAAATATTTATGACTCTGCATTTCATCCCGACACTGGAGAAAAGCTTATTCTGATTGGTCGGATGTCGGCTCAAGCTCCAATGAACATGATTATATCTGGAAGCATGATTTCCTTTTATAAAACCAGACTGGCTGTTGTTTTCTGGCAATGGGTGAACCAATCTTTCAATGCCGTTGTTAATTATTCGAATCGAAGTGGATCCAGTCCTGTCTCTGTGGAACAGTTGGGACAGTCTTATGTTTTGGCTACAGGAGGTGCTCTCATAACGGCCATAGGAATGAACAGTCTTGTTAAGCAGGCACCTCCAATAATCGCCCGAATTGTACCATTTGTTGCGGTGGCTGCTGCCAATTGCATTAATATTCCTTTCATGAGGATGAAGGAAATCCAGGAGGGAGCAGCAATCATGGATGAACATGGAAATCAAGTAGGATTCTCTCCAAAAGCAGCTAAAGAAGGAATTGCTCAAGTTGTTTTGTCCCGGGTTGGAATGGCTATTCCAACAATGGTCATCCCACCTATTATCATGGATAGACTTGAACGTGCGGGGACGTTGAAGAAATATCCAAGATTAGGAACTCCACTTCAAGTTGGTTTGTGTGGATTTATTCTCGTTTTTGCCACTCCATTTTGCTGTGCCCTTTTCCCACAAAAATCTTCCATTTCCGTTTCAAGACTAGAACAACCACTCCAAGACAGCATTGCAAAATTGCCTAATCCTCCCAAAATAGTTTATTATAATAAAGGCTTGTAAACTTTCTTAACTCACTCCACGTGATTCAAAATTGTGTCATAATATGGGAGTTAAAATGATGCTAACGAAATATTAATTTTCGACTATGTAAAATTTGAAGTGTGTGATAAGAAATAAATTCACAAATAATTTAATGTCAATCCATTCAAAACAACTGTAGAATGCATGGCATGTTTCTTTTCGTTTTAAACCTTACGTAGTTAAAAGAAATTCTCTAAAGGAATTTTTCCTCTAATAGCGTGCCAAATGAACGAGCTTGATTTTGAGGGTCACTTTATTTTTATAGGCAGTTTGATACTCATTTCTCCAATATCAATTAACTCGAAGCTACTATTATCGAAAACGTTTTCAAGTTAGTGCAGTCTACAGAAAATATGTTCATGTTGGTATGAAAATGGAAGAAAGTAACGGCAAAGTCTTGTAATGTTAATGTTCATACTTCATACAGTACTCCCTACGGTAAAATCCTAAAAAAAGTAGACTCTTCCGAAATGGTATGTTGTAGAAGTAAGTTAAAAACTCTGAATGTAATTAAAAATACCTATTTTACTACAATTCACATGAAATACTACATTTATTTTCTGTTATCATTCCTGGTTAATACCGACATTGACTTACATATTTATTTCAAGGCAGAATACACCCAGTGTAAACATCCCATGCCGCCACATGCGCTAACCATAAGAAAACAACTTTTCGTAAAATGACAATCAATGATGTGACGGACGCGTTATAAATCAATATGGCTGAAAATAGTGACCATATTTTGGCATTGCGAATTATTTCTGGAATTCATGATTTTTCATACTGTTACAGAAATAAAGAACTAGAGAAA
>JAQFYB010006122.1:0-12788 GCA_034694085.1 Pogonognathellus longicornis | reverse complement strand
CCTAAATTTGGGAACTTGATACTTAATGTGAATCGGAGTTATAAAAAATTGTAATATTGTGGTAAAACTGAATACGGGTTACAATGATAATCATTTCCTGCAAAACCTTAGTGTGCAGTGTTACCTTAAGGTAATACATATTTACACAAAATTGTGTTCATTCAAATGTATAATAATATTCATAAATGCATAGTTAACATTAAAGCACGAATTTGCTATTCATTTAAAGACATTGTGCTACACTACACTATCAATTTATTAAGCCCATAATATTCCACCTGCCTAGTGGATATAATGAGACAACTGTTAAAATATTCTTGCAATATTTTCCTGATAATTCCTTAAGGTAAAAATGGGTTTATTCGAAAGCGGATAAATCAAGGTACTAACAAAATATAAAATCATGAATTTAAAAACACCTACAATGTTAGTGGCAGATTTACCATGAAGAAAACAGAGCAAGCGAACTAAAGAACATAATTATATTTCGAAAACCTACGCAAAAATGCTTCTTTGAACAATATTTGCATTTAAAACCCCGATAACTATAATATTGGGTAATAGCGTAAAAGATATGGTGTTCCAAAATCCGAATTTACAGATCTAACTTGATCTATCAATTCCGAATAATGATGTCAATTATACATGTTTCAACATTGTAAAGAAAGACCTAGAAATATTTTTGAAAAAATTTATACTATTGATCATATTTAATGTAGTTGGTTCTAATACAAAAATCGACACAAAAGTTGAATCATAATTATGCCAACTGATGCGTAAAAAAATTGAGTCTGAAATAAGTAATGAATTTGCTCTTCGTTCGCATCGGAAATATCTGTTGTAAAACTAATATTGTCAATATCAACTAAACTCAAATATCAAATGGCGGAAAAATATAGGAACTTTGGTCGACTAGAGGATTAAAACATAAATTTGACTACTAAAAAGTTGATTTATTGTAAGAAAACAATAATCCCCATATTTTTATGTCTCTAAATACGGAATTTTTGAATGTCTAATTTTAATTTAAGGTTTATTCCAGTGCTTAAAAGTTTGAGTTTAAACTTTCATGTGTAAAAAATCAATGCACACCGATTGAATTCACAAAATAAGAAAACTGAATATTAATAAGACATTTCATTTCATACATTTCTTAGTGAACACCATTGACTAAGAATTTACCTTTGAATTACTGATCTATTTTTAATACCTAATATTAATTTAGCTATTACTTAATTTACCTATTAAATAATAATGTTTCGTGGAATGTTCAATAGAAAATCATGAAATCATAATTTAAACATCTCGTATACGATAATCTTTTACAATCCACAGATTTCCCGAAATATCTCACGAAGTATATAACAAGCTTTATTTATAAAGCTAGTATAGTATGAACCTATACTATACCATGCTGAATCACTGACCTTGTATAATTTCCAAAGTGAAGCCCAACAAAAGTCGATCATCCAACTACTGCTATTAGTCAAAAGAATTGTTTTTGTAAAACCATTTTTATTTATTTATTTATTGTACGCTTTTATTCCACACAATTAAGAAAATGTATGGGATTAAAGAAAACGACGAAGATATGCCTGGTTATTTATACCTAAAGTGGTATAATATTTTATTGTGGAAAATGTGAGGACCATATCACGAAAGATGTAAGCAACATCTTAAATATTCTGAGGATGTACTTTTAAAAAAAGTGACTATGACCTTACAGACCTATTCTTAATAGTGCAAGGATTATAAAATTATTTGCCGTATTGACTATAGAAGAGGCTAGAAGCCAAGTATACAGTTGCCAAAGGGTTAGCTGAAATAGTCGCTAAAGATGAAAAAGTAGAGATGCAAGAAAAACATTTAGTGTCTAATGCTTACGCGAAATTCAATATAGATTATGGAAAAAGAAATAATTACTTTATTAAATTCTTCTTCTGTGAAATACTAAATTTAATTAACAATGGACTTCAAATATATTTTAGCGATTGGCACTTGGGGTGATGGTTCATACCACATGGAATAAATATATTACAGGAAACCTATAAGGACCCAACTCCCTTCCCCGAAAGGGTGGTGCTCTTATCGTTTCATATCAGTCGGCGGAGAAATAAACAAAATTGAATCTACTTGCGTGTTAATAATAAGCATTGTGAATGAGAGGGCCTATTTTTTACTTTGGTGAGTTAGTAATTATTGTGAAATGAGTAATAATACATACCGTGTACATATCAATCTATATCAAACATGAATTGGCTTGGATGTATGCTGATTGCGTAGGTTGTAACAGTAGAATCCACTGCAGTTGTGTTATTTCCCTGCAGTTTTTTTAGAGCAATATGGTTTCGCTCGCAATTTCCATCATCGATCGAAAGGCTCAAGATCATCAACCCTGCTTTATTTAAATATTGAATGCTTTAATTAAGAAAATGTGTTATAATATTTTATTGTGGAAAATATGACAACCACATCACGAAAGATATAAGCCACATCTTAGATATTCTGAAGATGAACTTTTACAGAAAGAGGAATTTGCAAACAACAAAGACAGCAGGAATAAAATATTTTTCAACGATAGAAAATACTGTATTTACTATTTTGCGATCAATAATGTAAAGCTATACTGCAATGACTGCATCAGAAAATTCATTTTATTTTAATTATTTTAATTATTGGCTTTTTAAAATGAGCTCTGTTATTGCCACCATGATAACAGACCAAGAGAGACATTAGAAACTGCAATTCGTAAGTGTGCATGCTCTGTTTTAGTACATACAGTACAGCACAAGGTCATGCTACTCAATGTTTTTTCCAAATGGATTATTTCTAATGGGACAGAAGCGCCAGAAATAATTTGCACTTTTAAGTATTAGTTAGAATACGGAGATAACTTTCAGTGGACATTGATCATTGTTCGAGGCGCAAATACAAATGCAAATGTTACTTGCTTGTAATACTAAAATGGTCACAAAAGGTAAATCATGATTATAGAATTGTGCAATGTACACTTCCATACAGCGCGCTATACTCGAAACATGAGTTGAACCATTTCATTGCAAGTTACAACAACATGTACCAGAACAACCTATGGAACAGAAAAACGGTCCTAAAGTAAAGACTCGAAAGAAGATAGAAAATGCCAAGAAGAATAAGATCTATCTCACCAACTACCATCTGGACATTGGCAGGGGTCATACGGACGGCCCGACGATGGCCGCATGACCGGCCGGTCGCAGAACAATTTAACCACCATGGCCGGCCGCAAAACAATTAACCGCTATGGGTGACCGCAATGCGGGCAGCATAAAGTAAAAGCAATTTGTAATATAATAATATAGAACATAAGGCAAGCTGCTATAAGCTATAACAAAGTAAGTCTTTCAACCGGATAGACATAAAAAACCGAAAGCTTCCTAAATACAACAATAGCCAATGTAATAATACAAAGACATATGCATAAACCTGCAACGTTGATAGCAGGTTTACCATGAAGAAAACAGAGAAAAAGAACTAAACATATTTACCTATCGAAAACATTCGGCTTGTTAGAACAATATTTGCGTTTTAGAACCTGACAACTTTAATATGGGATAAAAGCGTGAAAAATTTGGTGTTCCAAAATTCGAAATCGGATATACCTTGATCTTTAAATTCAGAATTATGATGTCAAATAAATGTTTCAACATTGTGAAGAAAGACCTATAAATATTTATGAAAAAGATTGATATTTATACTCACTATGTACTAATAATAATACACAACATTTGTTTGTATACCAGAGTCAAATTCAATTTTGTTAAAGAATTAAATCTGTTGGCGTTACATATTTTTGTCCTCGATTTGTATTGTGAGAACATGCTATGCCACTAAAACCTTATATTTTACGCCTCTTAGCTTTCGATCGTTAGTCGGTAAATACAATTCATGCTAGCATTTTAAACCGTAGGGTCTACCATTAATAATGGATGAAAATGTGTAATTGAAAATTTAATTGCATTCAATGTCTATGTATTTAATACGTCCCCATACTATTAAACTATTTCTCTTATAGGAGATGAGACTATAGAGTGAGTTTTTCGTAACGTGAACTATGCAATTAGGTAGCAGTTGACACTTGTTTTAATTTTATAACAAATTTTAAGAACGTAACTCTTAACAACGTGTACTTTAAAATGTGCTATAAAATCTCACAAGTCTCAACTCATCGGAAAACTCACCACGTCATGATCACGCCATGATCTTCATCAAAAATATTTTTCAAATACTATTTTGTTGAAGTCGTCGCTTCATGTGTCTATAATATTTATATTTAATTGTGTTTTTAATCGATTTATTAAAATTCGTTGGACACTAAAACACTTTTCCAGCAATTTTATCACTGTTGCTCTGCCAACCGATTTAAAAGCTCATAATGTAGGTATACATCTATGTTAGGTTGTGTTTTATTACCAGCACAATTGTATTATCTAAGTAGAAAACAAATCGATTGGTCTAGGCGTGTATCATGAAATAAATTTAGGTAGTGCATATAGTTACCTACTTTGTAGGTATACCTAACATAAGTATTACAACTATGTATTATTCTCAGAATGTGCCCTTAGCCCAGTTCATCCAACAATAAGTAGGAAATGATTTTGACATAATATTAATTAAGCTACATATTTAAACTACATACAAAATAGTATTTGTAACATTACTGCATGTAAAATGGGAAATATATTAGTGGTTGTGATTATTGTGTGATGAACATTTACATAGTAATTAGCTGTTTCAAATTAATTTATCCTATAGCATCGTTATGTCTCTAGTTCTCTTCTATTTTCACTTAACACCTACACAATTATTATTAGTTCAATTTCTGAAACCATTTATCCATGTGTAAAGAAATTCCAACTCATTCTGCTGCATTCACTTAGATGTTCTGTCGCAAAATCTAAAAACATTAAAATTGTATATTATTTAACTTACTTGAATCTAATTTGTATCAAGGTAAATCAAATAAATGTTGTAGATTAAGAAAGTATTTATTAATCTAAACAATGGAATACTCACAAATGCGTATTGATATACGATATATCGATTGACATCGCTTACGATTCCTTAGTCCAACATAGCAGTTTGTGTTGTTGCACGTGCCATTGAAACAGCAAATCTAATTTGAAATACAAATAATATATTATGTCGATTTAAAAGCGTTTAATAAATATTTAATTGGCTTCATATTTCCTTACTTCAAAAAAATGCTAAATATTATTTTTATTAATTGTTAAAAAATATAACGTATAATTAAATATTTATCAGCAGGAAGTTAAAAACAATTAAATAATTAGTTACAGTATAATAAATTGTTGCCCTGTTTTGTTAGGTAAATACAAGCTTAACAATAATTGTAGTACATATTATGCGTTCGTTGTAACAATAGCATACCTAAACATTGCCAATGTCACGCATTAAACCTTTTGTGTAATATTTTCTAATACTCTTGCCTGAGTGTGAAATAGACACATGGAGTCTTTCCTAACGAAAACTTTCACGACGATCATTATTTTTAAAAATCAATACTTTTTCTATACGATTTTATAAATATCTTTTAATACGTAATACTAACTTAAATCACAAACGATGCATCAATTGACAATCCGCTGCTATACAATGCTGTATATGACGGCAGGCCACATCCCCCGTACCATGAAATCCCAAAAACGAGGCTATTTTATGGAAATGCTTGCGCTAAGCTCGAATAAGCTCGAACTCTTTTTAAATTGATTTTGACCCGATTCAGACCAATTTGATGATGTTTTGTAAAAAAAACTTTGGTACCCCCCGAAACCAAATCCTGGATAATACCTTGTTGCGAACAGTCAAATATAACTTACAATCCTAGTTCAATTCTACAAGCATGACGCTCCCTCAAAGACAAATTCAATTTTGGGAGAGTCGTACGTTTGCGGTTCAATTGGTATGGTTAAACTGCATTGCATCATTATAATGCGGTAATTGGACATTATTTTATTCTAAGCAGTAATGTGAAAAACCAAAGGTACAATTACACCAGCTTAAAGGATAATATACAGTTACTTATATTTTAAATATCCAATACAAAAAATTTCATCTAGTGGGCTACACGTAAATTTATGCTGTCTTTTAATTAACCTGATTTTTCTTTGCTACCTTGAAGTTGTTAAAAAAATTCAAGATAGCAAAATATCCAACATTAAACTAAATTGTATTCTCATATACAGAAGTAAAAATAAATAACATACATACCTGAGTATTAACACTGCACAATGCAGGCGTAATTATATTTAGATTCAAAAACAAAAAATATTTTAAAATTGCGATGAATTATTTCTCCTAAATCACAATCACACGTAGGTCCAATAACAATTGATTTTGCTTTCACTAACACAAAGATAATTTATGTTTTCGAAAAATACTTGTATAAAAGTATGTGCACAGTAAATAATTTTTATAATTTTTTTATTCAGCTGTAAGCAGCAAAGACAAGAGTGTATTAAACGCTCTTTTTCGTGCTTGTCGTATCGATGAATTCAAGAAATACAAATGAGCAAGACCATGCAGAATCCGCACAAGCTGCTGGAAGAATGCTATGATTCATTTTCTTCCAAAGCACGCATTCATTTAGTTCCACATCAGCAAAATGTAAATTTGTTGTGGAAAACGCACATCATGCGCAAGCATTTTCTTCGGTCACGTTTGTAATTATTTGTAGTATCTCATGTTAACATTGAGTGGTCAGCCTCCACAGATGGAGCCTTATTTGATGAATTTGTTTATCAACTGTTGCATTTGAAACTGTATAGCAAGAAAGTAGGAAGGTCTCTTTTTAATACAAGTTTAATAGCGGCAATAATATAACTTAAAAATCGAGATGACATAATATCATAAGCATGCAGATGCAACAAGACATACAATTTTTAAATGTCCGGAAAGCTATGTACGCGCATAGCTTTCCGGACAGTTCGCATAGTTTTCGCATAGTTCACAAGACCTTGCTGTTGGTCTTGCCACCTTGCAGAATGAGCACAAGCTTCTGGAAGGAATGCTGTGACTCATCTTTCTAAAGCACGCATTAATTTAGTTCCACATCAGCAAAATGTAAATTTCATTTATTTGCAAATATTTGTAGCACACTTTTTTAAAAAAACTCCAAATTTTTTTTTGCGGGACGGCTATGTCCATACCACATGCAGTTTAGGGTTAAGCAAAGCATTTAATATTCTTTTTAGTACCGGGCAACATATTTTGATTCGTGATCATGATCATGGCTATACTGCTAAAGGAAAATAAGAACAATTGAGTTAAAACCATATGCAAAGTATGATATGGCCTTATATTTGGTTTTCATATTTTCTAAATTTTCCATTGGCATTAATTATTTTCTAAATTTCGAAAATCCCGTTGCCAAGTTTTCGGTTTTTTCAACCATGAGGAATCCAATAATTTATAAATATGTTACAATAGTTACTAAAAACTATAATATGATGTGGCAGAGGCTATGCAAAAAAACTTGATACTGAATTTAAATGTCAAGTAATTTGGTAGTATGATTTTATCATCAATAAATACCTTCTAACAAATGTAAACAAATAAATGAAAACTGAATAGTTTTATTGAAATATATTAAACAATTTACAGTAATATCTAGTTAGCTGTATCTACTACACCATGTGATATCCCTTTAATGAAACAATTTTATTTGATACTAGTGGATCAGCGCCCGCGCTCCGCGCGGGAAAAGAGTAAATGCAAAATATAATAAAGTTGAAGGCCAGCTGAGCTGGCCTTCACTGAGTCTAGAGGTAAAGAATGTCAACATTCGTTTATAATCATTTCAAACTTTTCTCAATTCTAATTCTTAAACGTAATTTCTCTAATTTTCCTACCCTCCGTGTCATAAAAATAATACAGACGCAGGAAAAAACGACCATCTAATTTGCATTTAACGATAATAATATTGGTAATTGTAATACTTTGTTGTGTGCAAATTTTATTAATTTCATGCCTTTTCAACCTCTCCCTCTATCTGTAATTTCGTTTACCTCCCCCCACCTCCCTCTATCTGTAATTCCGTTTACCTCCCACACCTTTCTCTGTTGAATTTTTCAGTAAACTATGTACCGGTGTCAAGAATGAGGATAATTATGAGGATAATTTCCATGGCCGGCTAACTTCCAAAAAATGTCAAAAACCCGAGTGCCAGTGGTAAGACCGCCGACCAAAACGAAAAAATTAACCCTGTACACTCCAGACAACTGGAAAACTATAAAATCGTAAAAATTAGGCAAAAAATGTTCAAACTGCACTAGTGCTACACAAAAAGTGTAAAAAAGACTCAAACTCAGCTATCATTACACAACCCGGGCAAAATGGACTTAAACTCAACTAGTGCTACACAACCCGGGAAAAATGGACTTAAACTCAACTAGTGCTACACAACCCGGGCAAAATGGACTTAAACTCAACTAGTGCTACACAATCCGGGCAAAATCGACTCCAACTCAACTAGTGCTACACAACCCGGGCCAAATGGACTTACACTCAACTAGTGCTACACAACCCGGGCAAAATGGACTTAAACTCAACTAGTGTTACACAACCCGGGCAAAATGAACTCAAACTGAAGTAGTGCTACACAACCCGGGCAAAATGGACTTAAACTCAACTAGTGCTACACAACCCGGGCAAAATGGACTTAAACTCAACTAGTGCTACACAGCCAGGGCAAAATGGACTTAATGTGAACTAGTGCTTCACAACTAAGATAAAATTGACCAAACCTAAACTAACGCTAAGCATCCCGTGTAAAATCAACTCAAACTCAACTAATATCACACAAACTGTGTAATATGGAACGAAAATGAAATTATTCACTTATCCAAACTTAATTATAAATAAGAGTTATTACATCAAAATCAATTTGATGTAATATTTTAGGGTTTGTTCCTCAATAAATGTCTCAATCTTATTTTTAATTAACAAGTTACAGACGGATTTCGTTGAAACTCACACAATGTGTGCCACCTATTAAGGTGATATATTGTGCCAAATATGAATCATGGTAAATGAGTTTGATATTTTAAAATAAAAATTGAAATTTGTACTTCGGCATCTTCAGAAATAAAATTTTCAATTTTAATTTTAAAATACTAGTTACACACGGATTTCTTTAAAACTCACAGTGTGTTCCACAGATTATATTGATATATTGTGTTAAATATGAATGATGGTAAATGTGTTTACCATTTTAAAATTAAATTTGAATGTTATGCTTTGGCAATTTCACAAATAAACATTTCAAACTAATTTTTAAAATACAAGTTACACACGGATTTTGTGCAAACTCACACAGTGTGTTCCACATACTAACGTGATACACTGTGTTAAATATGAATGATGGTATATGAGTTTAACATTTTAAAATTTAATTTGAGGTTTATACTTTGGTATCTTCACAAATAAAATTTTCAATCTTAATTTTAAAATACAAGTTACACACGGATTTCAATGAACCTCACACAGTGTGTTCCACACACTAAGGTGATGTACTGAGTTACAAATGAATGATGGTAAATGAGTTTACCATTTTAAAATTAAATTTGAGTTTTATACTTTGGCATCTTCACAAATAAAATTTTCAATCTTAATTTTGAAATACAAGTTACAAACGGATTTTGTGGAAACTCACACAGTGTGTTCCACATACTAACGTGATACACTGTGTTAAATATGAACGATGGTAAATAAGTTTAACATTTTAAAATATAATTTGAGTTTTATACTTTGGCATCTTCACAAATAAAATTTTGAATCTCAATTTTAAAATACAAGTTACATACGGATTCCGTTGAAACTTACACAGTGTGTTCCACATACTAAGGTCATATACTATGCCAAATATGAATGATGGTAAATGAGTTTAACATTTTAAAATATAATTTGAGTTTTATACTTTGGCATCTTCACAAATAAAATTTTCAATCTTAATTTTAAAATACAATTTACACACGGATTTCAATGAAACTCACACAGTGTGTTCCACACACTAAGGTGATATGCTGTGTTACAAATAAATAATGGTAAATGAGTTTAACATTTTAAAATTAAATTTGAGTTTTATACTTTGGCATCTTCACAAATAAAATTTTCAATCTCAATTTTAAAATACAAGTTACACACTGATTCCGTTGAAACTCACACAGTGTTTTCCACATACTAAGGTGATATGCTGTGTTACAAATAAATAATGGTAAATGAGTTTAACGTTTTAAAATTAAATTTGAGTTTTATACTTTGGCAATTTCACAAATAAATATTTCAATCTCTATTTTAAAATACAAGTAACACACTGATTCCGTTGAAACTCACACAGTGTGTTTCACATACTAAGGTGATATACTATGTTAAATATGAATGATGGTAAATGAGTTTGACATTTTAAAATTAAATTTGAATTTTATACTTTGGCAATTTCACAAATAAATATTTCAAACTCATTTTTAAAATACAAGTTACACACGGATTTTCTGCAAACTAACACAGTGTGTTCCACATACTAACGTGATACACTGTGTTAAATATGAATGATGGTAAATGAGTTTAACATTTTAAAATATAATTTGAGTTTTATACTTTGGCATCTTCACAAATAAAATTTTCAATCTTAATTTTAAAATACAATTTACACACGGATTTCAATGAAACTCACACAGTGTGTTCCACACACTAAGGTGATATGCTGTGTTACAAATAAATAATGGTAAATGAGTTTAACATTTTAAAATTAAATTTGAGTTTTATACTTTGGCATCTTCACAAATAAAATATTCAATCTCAATTTTAAAATGATTGACAAATAATTGACAAATGATTGACAAATGATTGACAAATAATAGAAATGAGTAGGAAAACCCATGTATATAGACAAATGATTGACAAATAATAGAAATGAGTAGGAAAACCCATGTATAAAGACAAAAGGACGGACAAATGATGGGCAAATGAATAACAAATGATTAATAAATGATGGGCAAATGATAGTAAAATGATGGAAATGTTGCTATCATTTGTCAACATTTTTGGTGTGAAAGCTAACCCAACCGCTTCGTTGTAGATCTAACCCAACCGCTTCGTTGTAGATCTAACCCAACCGCTTCGCTGTAGATCTAACCCAACCACATCGTTGTAGCGCCAACATAATCACTTTGCGGTCTTTGTCATAGTTTGCATCACTGTTATACCAAAGTTGCACATATTATTATGTCACAGGAAAGCTAAGCCCACCACTTCGTTGTAGAGCAAAGCCAACCATCTCGTTATAGCACTAACATAATCACTTCAACACCTCATTATAGTACTAACATAACCACATCAACAACTCATTATAGCACTAACATAACAACTTCGTGGTCATAGTTTGCATCAAGGTTATACCAAAGTTATACATGTCACACCTAGGATTGTCTAGCCTGCATCTAAGTTATATCAAAATAAAGAAATGTCTGTGGCGTAGATATCATTTTTGTATGTTATAACTATCATTTATCTATCATTTGTCCATCATTTGCCTATCATTTGTCTATATACAGGCTGTTTCAGACCTTTTTTTATGAAGCCTTATCACAACGCCTTAAACGAATCAAAGTTATACAACCCATATAGGAAAATGAACGTTGAAGTCCTCCTTTTCGAGTCATATTTATCTCAAATCATAACTCTTTCTGGTTCATGAGAAATTAATTTTTGAAAACTTCGTCTCAGTTTCGTACTCATTTCTATTATTTGTCAATCATTTTTCTATCATTTGTCCATCATTTGTCTATATACATGGGGTTTCGTACTCGTTTCTATTATTTTAGGCTAGAAACAAACAAGTATTGAATTTATTTTGGAATAGTGTTTTACTTCATATAGACAAAAACTCTTCAGGAAATAAAGCATTTCTAACTCTATATTTATCATTTTGAGTTTGACTATAGTCAAACATCAAATATTCATATTGTTTTTTCATCAGGTAAATGAGTTATTCTTAGTTTAGATCACAAATCTTTGTTAAGAAATAGGATGTTTGTGGTGATTAAAGTGTAAAACATATATGTTGTGTAACATAAATGTAACATTTGTATTATAAACACTGTCGTGTAGGAAAATCTCATTCATTTAATCTATGACTAGTGTTGAAAGAAATAATTTAATGCATCACTATGCTTAAATTATATCATTCATATGCTCATAATACATCATTATTATGATAAAAATGATCAGATGTGCATGTATATGTCCATCAATGTACATCAACGTACATCAAACTACATCTACAGTTCCAAGAAATGCTACTTTTAGCAAACTTCCTTTACAGAAAAGATATCAAGATTTATTCCAATATACACAGAAAAATGTCTAAACTTGCTCATACATTCATGTTATAACCACATTTATGGTACTCAAATGTTTATGTTAGTTAAACTTATGCTAGTCACATACACATGGTATAAGCTTACTAACACTGCCCATATGGAGATTCTGGCACTACTGATTTAATCAGCTAAATGTGTTTTTGTAAATATGAAATCTAGTAAAAATGTGAGTAATATCATTAAAAATTGGTAGATTTAGGATAACTCTTAATTTGTAGATAACAAACGAAGAGTAAAATATTGAAGCTATGCCACACATGTACCCAGTATGAGTGTTCCATTTCTTCCGGATAAAATTCGTTTTATCCATCCAGTGGATGAAATGGACAAAATGGATAAAATGGATAA
>JAQFYB010006121.1:0-12790 GCA_034694085.1 Pogonognathellus longicornis | reverse complement strand
TAAAATGTCGATTTAATGCATAGGCGAGTGTGGGAGGTTGAGTAGGGCTAATGCACGTAGCGTTACTTATTGATGACGCTGTACAACATATCGTATATGCATCGTATGCATCGTGATTTGAGTATTAATGACTACCTACATGTTTTTTGCCAGATCGTGCGTAGGGACGATGAAATATGCGTGTTACAAAAAACTATTCACTATCAATGGGTATCATAATAAATCTTTAATTAAGAATACAGAATACAAAAAAACTATTGAAGCGTGCAGTATAATATTAGTATTATTCGATGCATGGTATCTCTAGGATTGTGCCTTCTATTAACTGTATTAACAGTCCCGTGACAATTTTATCCAAAGTATTAGCTACATGAAAATGCAAGGGTTTTAATATTCGTTTTGATCTTGAAGTAACCTTTCTTAATGTTAACTATACCTACCTATATTTACACTACATTCTCAAATGCAATAATATATTAAATACTTACCTACTACTATATACGTCAAACAGATCGAAAGACCAAAAAAGATCAAAAGATCGAAGACCTAAAGATCAAATTAAAGATATTGGTATTATGCAGGCTACATATTATGTAATATTATGTCTTTTGACCCGTCTATAAAGTTGAGAATAAAAATAACACATTTTAATGACGAACTAACAAAGAGCTATTGCACTGTCGGATCCACTGACAGCTATGTAGTAGAGCAGTTAATTTTATCTTCATTGATTCAACCTGAGAAACTGCATTTCATCTTTTGTCTCAAGTCTAAGTAGCAATGTTAAGATACATACTCTTAATATTTGTAGTTTTGTAAAGGAGTAGTTTTTTAATGAATGTATATAATATGTAGTATGTAGTGTAATCTAGTGTACCTATATATTTATATTGGTTAGGTACATACACTTAGATAGTCGTAGTCTCGTATAGTGTATATATATCACGATTATAACACTAAAGCTATACTATTCGCAATTCGCATCGCTCTTTTACAATTGCAATTTAAATTTTATTTTAATATTTTTTGGAAACATGTTTTTTCAAAGGTGACCCTACAATTTTTGGGAATCTGAAGCCTCATGACACGGTTATTGAAGCAATGCAAAAGTCTCTACGCACCATGAGCTTTAATGGCTACGCCCCAACTATTGGATATGTGAAAGCCAGAGCTAGTTTGGCTGAATATTATTCTACACCCGATTCTCCATTGACACCCAATGTAAAGTCAACTTTTTTAAAACTTTTTTGCTCCGAATTTAGTATGAACTGAATAAATTATTTTTAAGTGTAATCTGCACGTGTTGTAGGTACCTGTTATATTTTCCATGCTTGCAGCCTAAGTCATAAGTAGAATACATAGTTTGAAAACTTATCAGTCAGTATTAGTTGTTTCAAGATAGTGTCAATTGGAACAGAATTGTGCACAATGTATCTGTATATTATGTTACATGAGATTTTATATTTGCATGATGTTTATTTCAGGATGTTCTACTCTGCAGCGGTTGTGCCCATTCTTTAGACCTCTGCATTTCTACTATTGCTTCCCGAGGTCAGAACATTATCATGCCACGTCCTGGATTTTCCATGTACAGAACTTTGGCTACAGGTTACGGAATACAATCTAAATTCTACAACCTTTTAGTAAGTCCTATTATCAATTATGGGTTTGTTTGGTTTTACCTGGTTAATTGAAGGTGTTTGCAGCGACGTGTGAATTTGCTGTCCAGAGTCTTGCACTATTGATTTTGTGTTATTTCAGCCTGAGAGAGGATGGGAGGCTGATCTGAATCATCTTGAGTCTCTTATTGACAAAAATACGACAGCTATTTTAGTAAATAATCCCAACAACCCATGCGGATCTGTTTACTCCGAGCAACATTTACTAGACATTTTGGAACTTGCAGAAAGATATTGCCTTCCAATCATCGCTGATGAAGTTTATGATTTTTTCGTGTTCAAAGGGGAAACATTTCACCCTCTTGCCACACTCAGTAAAAATGTGCCAATTCTTACATGCAGTGGATTAACGAAGAGGTACAATCGTATCATCGTGTCTCATTCATATGATAAAAGCATAATACCATATACTTAAAATATACCAATGGATTTGATTATAATTAATTGGATCTACAGGTAGTCTGGTAATCTTAATAATTGTAATTATTATTTTTCCAAGATTTCTCGTACCTGGTTGGAGAATGGGATGGATATTAATTCATGACAGAAATAATCTTTTCACACCGGAGGTACTAATGCTTGATAATAGTTTCCACATGGTACAAGCATCATCTCATCAGTATGTTTACTCATCTCATTTAATCATTTCATGCTCTGCTATAGATCCGCAATGGTCTTCAGGCTGTAAGTCAAAGGATTCTTGGAAGCAACACTTTGGTTCAAGGAGCTTTACCAGATATTTTACAAAACACTCCAAAATCATTTTTCGATGATACAATAGCTCAAGTTCAAGTAAGTGTGACTGAAATGAATTTTAACATTTTATTGACTTGAATTGCATTAACACGAGAATTCTCATATAATTAAGGAAAATGCTGAGATTGCTTTCGAGAAACTCCAACAGTGTGCCGGGCTTCATCCAGTGAAACCAAAAGGAGCCATGTACATGATGGTACGAACAAGATGTATATGAAAATAGAACATGTTCCACATGGTAGGTTTGTAATGTAAATGATTATTTTTTCCTTTCCACAGGTCGGCCTTGAAATGGAAAGATTTCCAGAATTCGCTACTGAGCTTAAGTTTGTGGAACAACTTGTTTCAGAACAATCTGTATTTTGCCTGTCAGGAGAGGTAAATAGGTTTCAATGATATACATAACTCCATCTTAAAGTACACCTTTCAATCTTAAATACTGTACTACTATTATTTATACTACATAGTTAAATCAAGGCCACAATAATACCAACTTTTCTTATTTTCTAGTGCTTTGAGTATCCAGGCTTCTTTCGCATCGTGCTAACGGTGCCAAAGGAACAACTTTTGGTGGCTTTGGATCGTATTATGGAATATTGTGACGATCATTACGTGGAGGATACGAATAGTGCGAAAACTATTGTAGATGTAGGTGGGGAACAAGTCAAAATAGAACATTCGCTTTCCACATATTGATGAACAAATACAATGGCCAAAACATGACAACTATTTATGTAATTAATTCTGTTATACTTAGCTCAATATGCATGTAGCATAGAATACTCATTCTATAACATGTAAAATATAAAAATTGTGTACACATGTAAATAAAATTACATGCATAGTACACCAGCAACGTCAATTCAACTCTCAACCTACAAGTTAACAAGCACTAAAAATAGAATGCGAATGTACTTACTTGCTACAATGAAAAAACGACACACATAGGCAACTCATAAACCTGGGAAACAAAGCTGGGCTAAAATAATAATGATTTAGTAAACAATGTATGTAACCTACAGTTCTAGTACACAGTATACCTACAAGAACTAATTATAATAAGTCGACTTCGACAATTTCTCTCAATCTCTTCACTTCAACAAATTATACGAATCATAAAGGTATCTTTCGCATAGTTTTAGTATTATTAGTGCCACAGTCAGTAAAGGAATGTTATAATTCTTGCGTGATCTTATTATATGGGATTTGAAGTTTTGTTGCGTAAAGAAGGGCACTTCCCGAATAAAATTGTGATTTTTAAGTCAGAGATTCTAATCTAATCTCAACTATGAATACATAATATAATCATTTGATTGCTACTGCACATAATACATTCATTCAACATTCTCAGCTCTAACTAATGAGGAACCTAATGTACACAATAATCAAAAGCCTAGCCTAGTTCATGTTCTATCGAAGCCGCCAGACTGTAGTATTGTTTGACAATAAATATTTACGAATTTATACAACAGAGCCGGGTCAAGTAATGCAAATCGAAATCTTGAGACTCTATATATTATAAGGCTAACAAACTAAGTATGCACTTTGTAAATAATTGAGACATTCCGATATATTCTAAATGGTAAACTGCAGACTTTACACTTCACACTGCCCATCTATTTAAACAGACCGACTGTTGTACTCTGTACCATCACAAACTATAGTTTGTACTTACTGTACTGACTTCAATACTAATGAATGTAAATGCGATGCAATAACCCCGATTTCTCTTGCCGTTAACATACTAAAGTACACATTAAAGAAAATTAGTGATTCTTAGTATCTAAGAAATGTCCTTCTGCAAACACAAAAGTGTTTTGTGCTCATTGGTCAAGACAACTTAAAATAGCCAAAGAAGTTTCGTTTGTAACAATTATACTCAATTAAAACGCAATCTGTATTAAAACATCAAATCAATTTCAATGAAAATTTCGTATTTTATCAGTTAACGCAATAATTCATTGTTACACTACCTTAATACTGTTGATACAATAAAATATACATCTCTGCAAGATCATTTAAAGATAGGATCACATTTAACATTTTAAAGTCCATTATTCAGCTTTTATTTTTCATTTTGGTTTAATGTAAGCGTTTACGCATCAGCTTATCATACGTTAATTTTTAAATTACTTTCTTGATGATTTCTATGTAAGTTGATGTTTGTTATAATAATGTCCGTATGTATGTACAACAGTAGGATTTTTTCGGATTTAAAACTTATATTTGTTATATTATTATTGATCACTTACATAAAAGCAGCTCCTTCTTAATAACAAGAGTACAAACACGTAATTCATTGTCAGTATTTCCATGTCCATTTATTATTACTACATCTTAGTATTGCTAGCCAATTGAATGTCTTTGTTATTAAATACATTTAGATGAAAATGGTTTTGTTTGAGTGTATTTTAGCTATAGATCTATAGCTACTGATTATGTAATAACGTGTTAAACAAATAATGTATTCAAGTCTTACATATGAATGACTGTTAAATCTGAATTTATATTGTTTTATAACGGTTTTGTCGTGGTCTTCTTTTATTATTGCTCACTCTTAACATTATTATAACAACATACAACATAGCACAACACAGTAAAGTAACACGATACAAAAATTAAAACAGTTAAAATAAAAGGTTAAGGTAAGTATAATTATGTATGGTAAGGCAACATGAGCAATAACAGTTTTACAACGCTATGTAACTGCGAAGTCTAAAAAAGTATATCTATGGATTAAATTAACTGTGCAGTTTATTTTATAATAAATCCACACTGTTTTTTCGCATTTTCATTGGGTAGTATTATTATTATAGGTAATAAAATCAAGGTAAAAGATTATTAGGTATTTCATTATTTTCATGGTCTGAATCTGAATTGAATGCATTTGTGAGCTGTATAACATTAACAAATTATTATACCTGTGTTTTTGTTAGCAATTAGTATTTTCATCAATAATAATGTTATCTTATTATTTGTAGTATTAGAAGACTTAAAACTTGAAAATAGTTATTTGGAAGTCATACTAACTAACAATGATAATATCTGTCTTTTCCATTTTAGACTACACGTGTTTGTTATTATTATTATTATGTATTATATACAAATCATTTAAATTTTAGATTCTAAATCTATTGCGTTCGATAATAATTATCTTTCGTAACTAGAATCAAAGTGGTACTGCTAGTACATGATCATTGTATTTTACTTCATAATAAAAGATACTTCACTTTACATCGTGGTGGACCAAGCCGGGTTACATTATTAAAGTCATACAAGCTTATTTCTTTGGAAACTTTCGTCGAAATCGAGAGTTTCATATTTCATTCAATGTGATGTATATTTTATAGCGTTGGTGAATATAATATATATTATATAATATTGCATTAGATTATGTACAAAAACTTGTACATTTCATTTCATGTGATTAGACAAGAACAAGACGATAAAAACCATGCTTTTCATTTTTCATTTAAAGCATTTTGTATAGGGTAACTGTTTACCTTGCGTCAATCTTAAATATAAATAACTACTTACGTCTAATCAATATCAAATATTATTAATATATCATTATTATTACTGAAATTTGAATTTCATAACAAGTCCACAATGCATTATTTCGTCGCTTAAATTTTTTCGTCAATTTTAACAAAAATTTTATCTGAAAACTTTCATTTCAACTTAGACAACTTTCGTTTTCAGTCGTATCCTCTCCTTTACATTGCATATTGTGTTGATTTCCATTGCCACCGTTTGAACCCATATTAGTATTGCTACTGTTACTAGTATTCGTGCTACCAGTGTTTCTTCGTTTCGGTGTATTTTGAGCCTGCACTCCAGACGTATTTGCTTTCGGCCGTCCATGATTCATTCCCGAACTCAGATTATGGCTTCTTTGGTCTTGCTGTTGTTTCAATACTATCTGATTATTCATCATGGGATTATTATGCGGTATATACGTAGCAGTTCTGCTGCTGATAATAGTTTGTTGATTATTTGGAGATCGAAAGCCCATTGAGCTATAAGGAGGTGCTCCCACATTCGAGTACGCCACCCCACCATAATTATTCACCTGAGGTCCTCCAAGTGGCATCGGACCGTGTTGATAATTTACTAACGACGCATTTGTAGAAATGGAATGAGTCCCGACACCTACACTATTTACAGCTGCTGGTGGAGGATTTTGCACTTGAGCCATAATTTGCTGTGATTGTGCGAGCATTGCCGAAGTATTCATCGCATTTGAAGGATTCGAACTGGAATTGGGTTTTAGACGAGCATGAGATGGCATTAGAGGTGGTAACGTTTTAACTGTATTTCCGTAAACAGCGTTCGACCCGTCTGGTGTGCCACCCCCGCCAGTATTGGCTTGAGTGTGGTGTTGCTGAGATATTGGCAAAGACACAGGATGGTGGAAAGCAACTAGGGTAGAAATATTGGAATTTTGAATATGGTTATAAACATTACCACTGTTCGTACTGACACTGTTATTGCGACCGTTTCCGCAATTCATGATAGACGTAACTGGTATTGTAGAACCACTAGGTGTTCTGGCAGCTGTTCCCAAGCATGAGCTGTTTACACTGGTTAACACTGAATTTCCACTATTTACATATTGCGATTGAGAAGAATGTACAAACTGTTGAGAATGACTCGAATTATTTTGCTGTATTTGACTCGTAGAAGGATTGCTTGATGGCGAGGATGTCATTGTCATCGCATGGGCACTGGCAGTAGTCCCTGACGAGACGGATGATGACTGGTGGTGTGGCTGTGGCATCATTGACGGAGGAATATGGACACAATTGTTAGAACTTTGATTTGAAGAGTAAATTATACTGTTTACTGGCGGCTGTTTGGCTGTCCGACGATCGTTTGAAGTGATTTTTAGCCCATTCAATGCTAAGTTCACAGCACTTAAAGTCAGAGGTTTAATACCGCTGGATCCTCCAGTATTCACGTCTTGAGCATGTATAAAAGGACTTGAAACTTGGGAATTATTACCAGTTTTATTGGGTCTTGATGGATTTATTAGACCACCAATAGCAGTGCCACCAATTCCAGCTCCGATTGCAGTGGCAATACTCGTAGTTGAACACAGGTTTTCTGGAATTGAATTGCAACTGACAGCGCTATTGACTGCCATTGGTAACGTTAAAGGAAAAGGTGCATGACTTGGGTGTGCAGCCGATGACTGTGTGACAGTATTTCGCTGCGCAACTGTTGGAGAATCACTTCTACTTGGAGTCAGAGACTGCGGAGGACTTTCAAATGGAGATGACTCAGGACTGTCCCAAAGACATTCTTCAGATTCATTTCCATCTAAGCTATTAGTTTGACTTTGAAATGCCGTAATAGTGTTGGACAAGGATCTCGTTGGAGTTGACCCAGAGCCTTGTTGAGATTGCGTTGCAGCCTGCTGAGGTTTTGGAAATTGTTGGATAGAAGAAGACGAAGATGAAGAAGAAGGTCCTGATAATGGCACTGGTTGTTGCTGAAGTAAAGTTTGATTAGGCGTGACTGGTGATCCCGCAGATGCTTGAGGTGAGATAGCTGCCCCTATCATATTCTGAGCGTAGGGATGAGTTGCCTGTTGATTAGCCTGGACTGGAGCATGATGATATGGAGTCACAAACAGGGGCATATGGGGTGCATATGGTGGCAGAAAATATCTTTCCACAGTTCGGCCATTTTCAGTAGTTGGATTATTGCCTTGAGGAGCCTGCCCTGGACCGATGTGTGGAACGATGTAGTACCCATGAGTCTGTGAAAATTAAATTGTGTCCATATAATATACATCCATTAAAAACGCTTCCTTTATTCGAAAACAAAATTATGCCTATTCGATGTTATTAAAACTTGCAACACGATTGAGCTTAAGATTGATTTAAATATAACATTATAATTTCAACCAATTTGTTAATCGTAGTGAAAATTACCTGAGGTAAATAATATGTAGGTTGAGAATATGCCCCACTCTTCCCGCGCTCCAACTTCATAATTTGGTTCTGAAATAAATTCATTTTTTCCCCCAGAAAGGTACGTTGTTCGAAAGTGAAACCTGGATGGTTATTTCCCACAGTATAAAGCATAGCCAATTCTTCTAACGTCATTTCGTCAAGCCCGTCTAACCATCCGGGCGAATTAAGAACAACATCTACTTCTGTCAAAATTCGGTAATAGACCTTGGCACATTCAAGATTTGAGGGCTTTAGTAAACACAGGTACATTATTAATCTCTTCCTTCTCAGTTCATCGGTTATCATAATTGGGTCACTTTTATATTCTTCCTCGTCGTCTTCTCCATTGTTCACTCTGCAGCTGCTGGGAATCTGGTTGGAATTTGAAGTACCTGATGGCAAGTGGTGTCCACCTTTGCTTCCAGAAGAGGTATACGAAGATTCTGAGTTGTGCATTGACACCATCGAAAGTATTTGAGACTCTGCTGACTGACACACTGGCACCGTCTGACAGCCACCCGGTCCTGGGGATCTTGTTTTCCTTTCTAAATGATGCGTTGGACTTGGACGGTTAGTAGATGTGTCATTGACTGAAAAAAACATGAAAATTCAATCAGTAATACTAAACACACTACAATAAATTAACTTTTAAAAGCTAAGTACCTTGATTAAAACTGTTGGCACTCGGATTCAGCGGTTGAACAAAATGACTATTTACAGACGCTATGGAAGGCTCACACATTGGGCTTACAAGCGTCATTTTATCATTGAGGTAGAGATTTGCTCTAATTGTTGAAAGAGAATTCGCTTTGTGCTCGACATCCCGGAGTTCATGGAAATCTCTTTTGCCCAAGTTTTCAATCACAATTAATAAAAAACGCAGTTCTACGGTCACGCAATGGTCCAGCAATACGCAAACAGTATCCAGGCGGTTAGAAGCACTTAGTCCTTTAAACCAATTTACGAATTCCACTTTGAACCCCATCGTCTGAAAGAGGAATCAAACAATTAATTACAATCGATAAGTCTACAGTAACATTAATAATTAACAGATAATTACGATCATGATTACCTATTTCAAAGTCTACAATTTAAAATCAGTGATCTGATTAGATGTTAGAATGAACAAATGTTAGAACATGCAAATTGTGAATGGTAAGGTCCATTCCAGACACCTACTCTACTATTCTTCCATTCTAAACTATTTAATAAGTGTAACAATTGAAACTCCTTTCCGGCACAATTACATAAATTATCAATAATATTAATAACTTTTTTAAACTGTCAGCAAATATAATTCGTGTATACAACAATCTGAATATCATGTATTAACAAGCTTTTAAATTTGAAAACTACTAACTCAGAAACTAATTGATAAAATTGCATAAAAATTGAATGTTCAAACTGCGTGCAAACACATGCTCAAGGTTCATTCAATGTTTCGTTTTATTTACTCAAAATGTAAATATTGTTCGTTCATCTTTGAATCAACATACATAAATCTGCATTTCGTAACTGAAATCAGAAATATCGCAATAATCATAATCATACAAAAATGAACTATTCAAATGACAACATTCTAATTTATTGACAAACCACGAAGGTGAATGGTAACACGACACTGACGTGACGACACCGACACTAGTTCACTGTTAAATAACTTAAAATCATTCCGGGTATATTCAATATTCCCCAGAACGCCAGAACTGAGCGAAAATCCCCTGCCACCTGAGTTTTAAATGCTGAAAACGGACACCACACCACCATGTATTTAATCAATATTTAAAAGTATTTTTGAAGGCATTGATTACATCATGCTGATTACTACATTATAAATTACATTATTTAATGATTTATATTAAGTTTCATTCACATTCTGGTTTGTTTGTCAACCACCAACAACAACAACGTCAACACTCTCATTCTCAATCAAACAACACTCACCTACCGCAAAGATTTTTTATACGTGTAATGTATTTATTTATTTATCTACACCGACCGCTTATATTTTGTTTCCTCTTCTTGTTGTCTTTCTTACTTACTTTCTTGACGTGAAACATTAAAATTGAACCGAAATCCAAGCGAAAAAGATGATTATCATGACATTTAGTCGGATCTACAGTCTACAACAACTATTGAACAAAAAACCCAACTAAGAAATTAACACGCAATAGAAATGCTGAACGTGTCTTGTTGACTGCTAAAAAAACTAGAGTAACCTCGTTGGAGATTTGTAGTAGTAAGAAATGATATTATTACACTTTCATCAACTTACATGTTAATGGTGATGAGATGATGTTTGGTTGCACGGGTATTTTGCTGCCTCTACAAGTGTAATTTTACGTTACACTATTTGCAATTGAACCTTAATCATATTTCGACTTTTCTAAATTTTAACGCACTTTCTTCACGGTTTTAAATGTACTGTTTAGTCATTAACTTTAACTAACAATTTGGTTGACTTCACGCCATTTTGAAAGTAAAACTTTGAGCTTATAGCACGAGACAACAAGAGCAGGGCGACTTTCAATTTAATTCCCTATCTATAATATCCTCTTTTAGCTGATTGTAGTGTATCAGAGCTGTATGCCTTCCTTTTGAGTGCTCCTTGTGCTTTTGCTTTAATTTTGCTCCTGCTGTATTCGTATCGTGCAATATCCTTCGTAAAAATGTAATGTGGATTCAGAGGATTGGATTCTCAGTGGATTCTTCTGTTGGTGGATCCTCGAGTTCTAGTCCTACTTTTCCTTTTCAACCTACAACATTCAACATTCTCTTCCACTTTTACACACATAACAAAAAGATACCATTCTTTATCCGCCGCCGAACAGTCCGATAACAATTTTAACTTCAATCTCCGAATCGAAACACAAACTCCCCGACTCGAACTATGTCACGATTCTTCATGGTTAGATAAAAAACCGAATTACTAATGTGCTCAAGATTTACATCCGGGAGTCGGTTCCGATTATCTTACACTTTTAGTTGCTTTTGTACTCTATACACTTCGCTCGATTCCACTTAACTTTGCGACTACAAACACTGCCTGTATATAGCTGTAGTCTGTAGTCCCATTATTCAGTTGCAGGAAAAATGTTCATCCAGTCGAGTCCAGTCAGTCAGTCGTCTCTACCACACTTTCACACACAAGAGCCACACAAGAACAGCCAGCTGCAGCTGGCACTTTACTTCCCTAACAAAATACTATACTCCTACCAGCAACACTCTCCAGCGGCACTCCCAAGCGTTAAACACAAAATCCTTAACACCTTCTCCAGAATTGTAGATTGCTCTTGTGTGTGTCTTTCGCAAACACTTTTTTACATTCCCTTTCAGTTTTTCATATCCACCCATTCATTCCTTCTTCACCGTCTGTTTATTTCATGCATTTGAGAATGCCAAGTTCTCAAAACAAACTCAACATGAAATGAAACGTTCAGGAAGAGAGTGTAAAAGCTACTAAAGTGATCTTGCAGAACCAGTTTATAAATGGTGGGGCAACTTGATATCTGATATGATTTTTTAAAACTAGTTTTGCTAACACACTAACAATGCAAATGAAATGTCTCAAAACTCAGAAGACTATTGTATGTTGATAATGGTTGGGCGTATATAAAAGTCATTTAGATATAAGATGGGCCTTTATAACTAATTAATACAAATATGGATACTTTATAGCACTTGTTCTTTAATAGTTCAGAACGATCTCATAATTGTAGGTAAAATGCATAATGAATTGGCATGGGGCATGGCATATAGGTATAGGTGAAGTGTAAATGAAAGCTGCATGTTTTTGATGAACCAAACACAACACAACCGCTCAGTGGATGGTAAATGGTGACCTGTTTGTAATTCTGGATAATATGATATTATTATTATGATGATATGATGGGCTAATAAAGATAACTGCAAGGTACTATAATAATATGTGGTTTATCTTATTTGGTTTGTGGCCACTATATCAGGGATATCTAGAATTTGGGTCGGTGTGTGTGTCATATCAAGGTATGGTTACACTCTTCTGGTATTTATGCACGTAAATGTATGCAATGTATGTATAGGTATGTAAAAATATAATAACTTGGCCATGGTAAAATGCTCGTTTATAAATATACGTGTTTAAAGTGTTACTAATACATCAAACAACTAAGTTCACACGAGCTTATCCATCTCAAAATAAGCATACACCTATCCAAGTAATTTCAATTGCTATCAGCCAATACATTGGACACACTACACTTGGTCCAATGCAATGGTTGCAAAATCTAACCGGCATAAGTGAAGGACACTTGAGCTGAAAGGTGTATCTTTTTCGATATGTAAATGTAAAGCTGTGCGTGGAGTTTGAGATAGGTATAAAGGTATATGTAGGCAACATTGAACATGGATTCATTA
>JAQFYB010006120.1:0-12790 GCA_034694085.1 Pogonognathellus longicornis | reverse complement strand
TTCCAGGGTGGGTCAAAATTTCGGCCAATAGCTACCCGGGTCAACAGGAACGACAAGCATAGAGGTTTCGGACTATGGTCGTACAGCCATCTGTTTCGAATTCTTCGTTCAGCTTATTATTGTTCGTTCAGGTAATAAGAGAAGGGAATTGAGAAGTGTACACAAGTCATATGTCAAGCACCAAGCGGTTAACCTGAGTGATCTCTTCTTCCGATTCGTAGATATAATGTTATTGTTGGTATATTATGGGCTTGAAAGGTTTTGTATAAGTTAATTATAGTAACACGTTGTTGATAACTTCTGTATTCCTTGTGGATGGTATCTATATTATATATATATACGTTTTAGTTCTATTGACAGTATGCGTATATGTGGGGAATCGATGCTTATAGACAGGTTTCAGAAGATTTAATCAAATATAAGTGTCTCTGTCTATAATATAGCAAAGCAAAGATCAGACAAAGATGCAATAGGTAATTGGTAAAGAGGTAGATTTCTAATATTTCATATCATGAAAAGTAAAATGAAAATGTTCAAATTCTCTTTTGAACTGCAAATATAATGGTTCGACGAACGTGTTTTGTCATTTGAAGCCTTCTATCCAATTCGTTGCAAGCTCAATTCCCATAAATAATTCTTCGTGCAATAATTCGCATATAAACCTTTGCAATAAACTTTTCAAAGGCTTGGTAAAGCAGACTATATTAGTAGATTATATAGTAGTATAGCGGATGTAAAGCGTCAAAGCATACGAATGAAGCTTTGAAGAAATAAGGAGAGATATTTATCACTAGGTTTAGGTAGATAGTAGGTTGGAAAATCGAAAAAAGAGAAATGAAATACAACACTTTCAATTCGGTTGTATAGTATGACTGGGCTGCTGTGATGTTTTATATGGATCCCAATGCCAGTGAACCGAAAATACAGTTTACAATGACCATATCTCAGAGAGAGAAAATTAGGGCATTTTCTGAATATGTTACCGTGTATCAAAATATTTTATTGGTCTGTAAAACTAGAACCCGTTCAACCAATAAATGGGAAAGTAGTTTAGTTAGTTAGTATCAAAGATGAAAAGAACTGTACGTTTCTAAATTCATTCAATTAAGAAATCTTTCTTAAGCAAATAATGTACCTATTTGGTGGAATAAAATCATTTCCCCCAAAAGGCTGAAAACTTCAAGTTCAATAGTATATAAATACTTAGCAGTTAGCAGTCAAGTAATAGATACTACAAATAGAAAAGATAGAATTAGCTATGGCTTTCGATAACATAAGCGACCTAGGTACTTGTATGGAGAAAATCAATTTGTAATAAGTTACTAACAACTAAAGGGCGTTTGTTTGTTGGTACCCAAATAATTAAGAAAAAGTAGTTTTGAAGGATTTGAATTGACAGATTTTCTTTTTCTTTAATATCTTTGTTTTTATTGTTATTATTGTATCCTACTTTGTTTCATGTGTCACAAATAATGTCACTTCCAATTCATTAAAGCGCAGCTCGTCAGGTGAAAAGCCACAAAGGGTAAAGGTGAAGCTGGTATGCTGTATAAATAGCACATGTAGCTTTATTTATGCACAATGACATTTTAAATACAATATCGATAAAATACGCGAAATTTTTCGCCTTTCCACATTATTTGCTTATTAGATTTTCAACATGGACATTCAATACTAATTTTTTGGATGTAAAAGGTTGACTTACGTTAGTTACTTTTAACCAACTCACAATCAGTTTACTCAGTGTAGCAGAAAATAACATGTCGCGGATGTCGGTATGATTAAGTTAACTTGTAGGCGATTAAAAGTTTGTTGTTTCTTAATTTGTATTCTAGTACCAAAATAAGTTGCGAAAAGTTTCTACCATGTTTGTGTGAAGTTTAATCTGAATCGATCTCAGGATAGCCTCTGAGAAGATAGGAAAAACTAGACTCTTTTGACTCCTTTCAGTCCTTAAAACAACCAGCCAGTAGGTATTAGCATCACAAATGGTATTAGGTTTAGGTATATGTACTTCTTTCTACATTGATTTAAGCTGGAATTCGAACAGTTGCGAACGTATGTAACACTGAAAGACTAGTAATTAAGTTAATTATGGGTACTAAATGTAAATCATAAATTATTATTACATATTGACATAAGGCATAAGTAGGTACTAAAAAGTTATTTTTGTAGTAAGTTACTCACTACATATGTATAAACTGTAGATACATCAGTTTGAATTTATATTAAAAAATAGGTAAGTATAAATACAAGGGACAACATGTTTACGAATATCGCAAAGCTAAATTCATGAATTTATGAATTTGCGCATGAAATTGTGTTTATGAGTTGCATTTGCTTTGCACATATCTGCATCTACAACTTGACATTGCATATCAAACAAACGTTTGTCGTTTTGAATGTATGCAATTGTGTTTTCAGAAAAATTAATATTAATGCTTGTGTCAAATATATTATGATTTATACTATTTTTCTCTGCTTAAATCGACCTTGCTAACAAATCACAGACTTACAGCGGCGATTTACTCCCTGAGTCAAAGGTAATTGACAATTTTTGTAATTTAGTATTTCAGTAGTCCGTCCTTGGAACAATAATATTATTATTATTATGCTTAGCTACTTCTGGTACATTTGTGCTGTTAAACCTTCGTGTTCCATTTCATGTTTTACATTGTTAGCATCGTCTGATCTTTGCACTTCCTATAAATCTAAGCCCTCCTTGCGATTTATCCTTGATGCAAGGAAAGTAATAGTAATGAGCTGACCTTCTTCTTTTGGGTAGGATTCGGCATCTACTTTTGTGTGTCCGTATAAACTAATCCCCTCCTCCACTTTCTCCTCGCCATGTAACAAACATGTATAGCAATATTATAGCATGATGCAGTTATGTAAGAGTTTTTAATGCGGCTGTTGCCGCACTGTCTGTAGTTTCCTTTGAACTGTGTGTACTAACTGCCAACTGGAGTAGCAAGGTTACTACAACGGAACAGAAACTGTTGTAACTTTATGGCTTTATGTTCTATGACAAGAAGGTTGTGATGGTTGTGACTGTAGTGCATAGTGTATGTACATGTAGTAAGGTTTATTCTAGAGAAAGTGTACAGTGTACCCGAACACATCTTTCGTGCTAAGGCTACCGCACCGCACTGCAATGAAAGCAACTGAGCAATAGTCCAGACAGAGAAGCGTTTTATCAGTGCAAAATAGTTATTCGCTATATGTAAGCTCTAATGTGATGCTGCTGATGCAGCACCAGATGTTTCTAACTTACATCCGAATTCCCTACTTTCTCTCTGTCTCTGATACTCTTTCTTGTTACTTGTTCCGCATCACTCCAAATCTGCCACCGAGGCTAAATTCGTACCTCTATACATTTTGTACAGGTTCACCATTCATTTGCATTCACATTCACCCTATAGAGGTTTACATGATGTTAAAAGTGAAAGCGCTTTATTGCAACCAGGAGTGGAATAATGTGTTTAAAACATTTCTAAAGGCTAAAGTGCACACGCTATACTTTTTAATATATTTGTATGGGTTGTAGGCAGCATCCTTTCATCCTTTGTTGTGTATAAATGTATATTAAGCACCGTACTTATTCAATCTGCTCGAATGGAAAACTAAAATACTAACTATGTAATGGTATTTCTATTTCTCCATGCTAGTAATTGATTTAATCTCATTAGCTATCAAATATAGACTTTTCATAAAAGACCTTACTTGTTGTAAGAAATAACAATTATTTTCTGTCATTTTTTATCTTTGATTTTTAATTTAATTTTTCTAAGTTTTTTTACATTACTTTCTCTGGATTGTATGTATTTTGTAGTTGTAGCATTTATAATAGTCAGACTTTCTTTGATGATTTACGTGTGTTACATAATACATATAGGTGCCATAGGTAGGATAGTATAGACTTGTGTAAAAACACATTGCACTATTCTGCAAATTGATTTCTAGTCTTAGATTTTTCAGAAGTATTTGAGAGTGTCACACTACTTTTATTTATGAACTTAACCAAGTGAAACGGTTGAGGCATTTATTTCTATTGACTTTTGGTCGTGTCTTGATTCTTGATATAGTGCTAAGGTATTTTTATTTTTGTTCGGTCCGGAGCAATTTTAGGCATCATATAATTTTGTTGAACAAGAAAAAATGTAGTCTGTTAGTTTAGTTGGATCCAAAATAAATTACTGAAATAAAAATGGTAACACCCACTCTATATTATACAAGGGCAGCATACAAGTTACATGTTTTTTATTAAGCTCGACCGAAGGTTCAAGAGTCTTTCCTTGTTTCCTTGTCTCTATAGGTCTTGATTTTCTTTCCTTCGGAAATATCTTTTAGCGTCAACGTAGACTTATCGGCGACTATCGCAAAAAAGATTTATAAAATAAGAGAAACCAGGTTGTTACCTTACCGTGATGTAAAGAAAGAAGGAAACACACTTGAAATAGTTCGAGATAATGACGTTAAAATTGGTTCTACTGTTGAACTAGAAAAACTTGGGAGAAATGGTGTGCGCAGCTAATAAATAGAACATCAAACATAGAAAGGTGCATTTTGTGTGTAGTACAACTGCTATCTAGTCTTGCCTTGTATAATAAATGCTCTTGTATAAATGTCCGTTGCTGAAAAACTAAATAATTTATTTCAATGCAGAAACTTTTAGGTGAGTATTTCTGTCATTGATCGTACGTGTCGCTTTTTCGTAAAAGAATAATGGTTTGAATGCGGTTTCATTATTCGTTCGGGTACTTTAGCAGAGTAGCGAAGAGTATTGCAGCAGCAGTGTAGCTTTACATGTAGGTAGTAGGTAGGTCTAGGTACCCATGAAATATTCTGTAAAATGCAGTGTTGAATGCAGCAGTGGTAGTTGCATGAGTTGAGAGTTTTGTATGTATTAGCAGAAGCTCTTTTGTACTAGTGGTACATGTAGGGCTTGTTCTGTTGAGTTTTGTGAGTATAGTTAACTTTAAGCATTGCTTCTACCGTGAAGAAAAGTAACTGTTATTCACTCGGTGTGAGAAAAAGTGCTGAATGTAATAGGCTGGCTAGGCTGTTCCCATCTCGAGTATTCTTTAGAGTGGAGAAAGAAACAAGAAAAACGGCGGGTACCGCAGCGCTACATGTTGGCTCTAACTACAGTTGTGGCTTATAAGCGAAAGCTATGCTTGGCTGAATGAAGGCATTGCTTCACCAGAATAAGTCGCAAAATGGAGAATCAATATTGCAATAAATGGGAGGACTGTGCCATTCCTATATAGCTGCTTTAGCTTTTTATGTACGCTACGGCTATTGACGACGAAACGAAATGAAGGAAGAAAGAAGACGAGGAAGAAGAAGAAGAAAAGTAAAGGGTATGGTTGAAGTTTGGCATAGTGGATTGGTGGATAAGACAGTCAGGCAGGCACAGTTACTATAGATAGGCCTTTAAAAGGGAAAGGACAACGCTAACGGCTAGGCTATGGCTTTATGGATCACACTTTCCGACTTTCCTCTGATGTCTTCTTGTCTTGTGTTATACGTTACATATTCTACATATAATAACTCAACGTAACGTTAGCTTCTGGTTGGCAGATGCATGAGGGAGTGGAAATACGAGATAAGATTATGGTTAAATTTGACAAGGTCTTTATTTAAGTTTCACTGACAGTGACACAAGTGCCCCACATCTAATAAAATGTAGATTTTTCTTTTCCCCACTACTGCAGTAGATAAAACTCCCAAATGCACAGTGAATTATGCATATATGAATGAAATTGAGGAATGTTGTGTAACTGTTTGACTAACGCAAGATTGAATTGAGAGCAAGAGGTTTGGATGCACTAGCACCATATTCTATATTCTGTCTCCTGCCATGTTTTTTCTTATGACCCAATAATAAATTTGAGGTGGTAGGCGCATTCGTTTTGTCTCGTCTACCTCTACCTGTCCAACTTATTGCTTGTAAGTTTCTTTGTTTGTCACCCTTCATGTGTATTGTCCGGAGAGCTCTAGTAGTTTACATGTCAATAATGAATATCTGTGTCGTAAATGCAGTGCAGCTTTTTTACGGATGGAGAACATGCACATTGTAGTTGAAGGAATAGTATAGTGAATAGGTGCAAGCTTTTATCAGGTTTAGTCGTAGTGTACATTTACATTGGGCGCTGAGTTCTGCTTTTGTGAAAGTGTGGTGAAAGCAATGTGTGAAGAATTTCTAATGGAAAGAGGATCGAGACTTGGAGAGTATGAAACCAAATGCGTGTACAAAAGGCGAATAGGATGTTATTAAGTTCTGGAAGATGATATCGATGGATAGTAGTGCAGAACAATGAGTCCATTATTGTGTTATTCACTTCGAAGAGTTTTGGGAGCTTGCTTTAACACTGCTATACACTAGAGATACTATACAAGAAGTGTTTCTTTAGTGTAGAAGTAATTAGATCAGCTTTATACTACATTACACTCTCCTATAATATCCATTGCGTGCACACTTCCATCTCAGGTAAAGGAATCGTACAAAAATCTTCCAATCTACCAGTTTTGTAGCACGATCAGCGTTGATTGCACCAATGATAAATGAAATGGAATGACATGGATTTACAAGAGTACTTGTGTCCACGTAGAACATTTATTAAGTGCTCAGTCTTTTTAATATCTTTGTTTTTTGAGCCTTGTTAGCTCTAATAACTTCCATGTTTTTCCTTCAAATCGGTTTCTTGTGATTAGTGGAATATTAACAATTAGGGTTTTTCCTGTATTTGACTTCTTTACGCAGTGCTGTATATAGCATGCATTGCAAATTAAGAGATTAATTAAGTGGTTAATCTGATGATGATGATTCTGATGGTATATTATTATATTATGTTTTTATAAACATATCCGTTATCCATACGGTTCCACATCATTATCATTAGTAACTTATAAATATAAATAAATCGTTCGCAATGATGTGCTTATAGGATGTTATTTTTATAGATGGTAAATAAAACTAAAACCATGCTTCTCTGAATGATATTTACTTTCAATTAACATTAAAAAAATTATTGGATAAATCATGATCATTTCATGTGTTTTTCCATTTTTAAGTGGATTTCCGTCATCCCCACTAAACTATCCTGACTTGTTATTGTCAAAGACAAGAATTTCCTAAGTATTTTAAAACAGGGACTACAGTTGCAATTTAAAAGCTTTATTTATGAGTTTTTCGGAACTTGATCGTATCAAAACTAATTATTAGTAATATTTTCATTTAAAATTGTTGAATGATGGTTTACATTCTTCAGATTCTACTAAAGAGCTCTGACAATAATCAATAGTGTGTACTGTATATCCGATTTATATTTGGATTGTGTAGTATTCACTGGTTCATGAGAAAAGTGAATTTCCTGGCTTGAGTTCAAGATTAAAATGAATTTCCTCCTTGACTGTCCTTTCTGGAGGTCAGTATGTTCCATGTATACTAGGCGGCTGATTATTATTAGTTTTTGTTCCATGTCCTATTTGTACTTTTTTGTTGCCCAACAAACGACTTGACAGGAATTAAATTAAATTGAAGCAATTTTTAGCTGCTCATATTCAGTTTACCCCACTTTTAAGATATTGAAAATCAAGTTGTCGCATTTGTTAGATATTGAAAATCAAGTTGTCGCTTTTTATGATTAGGGTGACGATTTGTAGATAGAGTATTTAATTTGCATTTAGTATTATTTCACACTTACAAATATAATATTACTATACTAAAGTTTGCAGAAATAGAACAACTTTGGTGTCACTGACGTTTCCGCTTTGTTGGAAAATCCCATCAGAAGATTCATTGATTTTGTCTGTTGAGCCGATACTTATGTGATGCATGCATGTATATTGACTTTCGGCAAAAACCTGCTTCAGAGGGAATGTAATATTTTATACGGTTATCTGCACATTTGCCCACGGGGCATTTAGCCAAATCTTTATGAATTTATTTATTGCTAAAAAACTATTCCATATATCAAAAAAAACAAGAACAAAAAATTTTTACTATATAATTCCACTGTAAAAATTTTTTCGACAACCCCTAACGTATTCATCCCCTGCCAGGGGCTCGCTCCAAAGTTTACTCCACACAAAGTTGTAACTGAAAATTAATGTTTTTAATTCTGATCGCGATTTTATACTTTTCCAGTGGAGTAAAGTAAACCTTGCGGAGCGATTCATTCATATTTTACATTTTCATAAAATTCCGTTGTTTAAATATACAGTAAGTTTCGTTCAAGATGGTATGTGTGAAGCAGGAAATTATATCTGATTTTAATATCTGAGCCAGCTAGTTTGATATTATTCTGCAGCTGCTACCGTGCGTACCAAGTGGAATGGTATGGTCACGTCACGGCCGTTTGTATGGTTCTAGTGTTGTTCAAGTGGCTAGTGGCTCCTTTCCTTGGTTGCTCTTCCGCCCGGTTGTTGTTGTTCCTATAATTTGAGGTACAGTGCAGTGGGGCAACGAGCTCTTGTGTTGTAAATTGTTAATTAATTCATCTAGTCGTGCAATACAGGAATGCATAAAAGAGAAATTCATGCGTGGATAGATGAAAACATTATTCTAAAAAAATGATTTATTTCATGTGGATAAATGTTTTTAATTTTAACCGTGAGACTCAACATTAATATTCACATACATTTTTATAATGAAGTACATTTTATTTGAAAGCATCTATTCAGCCATAATTTTCCCATTTTATTTAGAGTACAGCAGTATATAATTCCGCTCCAATTTCTTTCGACACTGCAAACTAGTCTTCAATCTGTCAACAAACGACTAAATTACATTTCTTTCTTGTGATTGTACATGATCGAGGCATGTTATGCAAAAATCTTACAACATGTACGCAATACGCACTACGTATGTTGGAATAAAAAACGATATGAAATGAAAAAAGGAGATGGAGAAATGTACCTACATAAGAGGATTAAATTCTACCTTTCTTTGTGCATAGATTTCTTATTCGAATCCTACCTGGTCTGGAGAAAATAATCATTTCGAAAACTTGGTTTTTCTTACTTCTTTTCTTTACTTTTTCCATGAATTCCATGTGCAATAAAATATTGTACTGTACATGCACACAGTGCGAGCAGAAATATCGTAATAAAAGTCTCACAGTCTCAGGACTGGTATGTACGTGGAATATAATATTCTATTCTGCTGTAGTGAAATGCAAAATGGAGACCGGACGGGATTAGGATTTCTTTCATGAATGAAATTGTTTTTATCCTTTATGTAGCTACCTCAATGCATAAAGTATAATGATGTAATAACATTTTCCGCTTGTATATTGTACACTTTGCGAAAAATGTGTGGTATATTTATACTATAGAAGCAAACTTTCTATAAGCAGTTAGTAATATGAAATACAATCGATGAGTTTTCAGACGACGAAAGCAGTGCGCATTGACCGTAATCTTCTCTGCCTTTCTGAGCACAGAAAAGAAAGACACATGTCAAGAACTACAAACTACAAATTCTTTTTGTCTTGTTCTTGGACATAGTACAATATGCCATCGTCATGCTTCCACGTTACGTACGGGTAGTGCCATTCAATATTCACCTTACTACTGCTACAGACTGTACAGAAGCATTGCGTTATTGCCAATACGTTGTTGACACTGTATGAGACATGTGTACAAAAATAATATTGATTCAACGTTATAATATCCCTTTTTTATTTGTACTATAATATGCTATTATTATTGTAATATATATTTGATTTGCCTGCAATGAAGCCTACTGCAAAAAATCTGTTATGCAAATAAAAGATGTATACCTACGTACGTACGTGGAATGACGTACAGAGGGTTCTTACCCCTGCCCCGGCTCGATGCCCATTTAAGAAAAACAATTCGATCGTGCTCAATAGTGTGGACTCACTGCGGACAATAAAGATATCGTTTCGTGTGAAAAGTATTGGAAATGCAATAAAAAGAACGGTAGTCAGTTCAGTTATCTGCTGCTGTTATTTAGTTAGCCATTTGATTTCAGTATAGAATGTTTAAAATGGGGCAATAAGAGTCATCTTTATAGTCTTTAGTCTTTAGAGTCTTGATTTTGTGAACAGATCGTACTTGTCTTTGTCTGATAGTAGAAAGAAGCAAACAAAATACGGTTCCGATCCCGATCGCAATTAATATTAGCAATCTGTCATGCTAATTCTAACTAATTTGGAAATGTCTAGTCTAGTAAGTCTAGTCGAAAAGTCTAACATAGCTCAAGGGTTTCCAGGAAAATCAGAGTGAAAAGGAAGGAAGGGGGAATATAAGCTGAGACTATAATATTATGTGCTTTCATTTCAAACTTTACTATAGGAAATGTGAGATTGGCTAGCTATATAATATTAATAATACAGGTAATATATGAAGTTTGAATAAGTAATGAAGTAATCCCCGTCTTCGTTTAGGCCTTTTCCGACATACATCATCATACATTGGAGTTTGCAGTAGTTTTGTTTTCTCTCACGGCAGGAATTGAAATGCCAGACGAGACTTGGTTTGTCTTTAGCTAATGTTTAGTATTTAATGAGTAGGCAAAGCTGTGCGTAGAACAAAGTGTAGCGAATGAGTGTAGCCATTTGTTCTGCTTTTGGCATGAGGTGTATGTAATGCGAGGCTAGGGACGGCTGAGTTATTGAGGTAGTTAATAATCAAAAGCACTTTCCCTTCTTTTTAGTGCAGCGGCATAAGATGCTGTCATCTATCACGAAAGAGTACAATGGAAATAGTGCGTTTGAATGGTTAAGAAAGTGAAAATGAATAGAAAGTTAGAGAAATGTGAAGGAAAGAAAGATAATTAAATTTCATTGCATGCTCTCTGCCTTGCTAGCATTGCCTTTCTATTCCCATTCTGTTGTCTCATCTCCTTGAATCTCATTAGCTTTTTACGCTGTTTCACTGGGAGAAAAGATCATTATTTGCTGGAAAATGGTCCTGGAAATCTATGAGTCTAATCTTGACAGCGAGTTAATAAAGTGCCGACGAGTTGAAGGCTTGACGCTTACTATTAGTGCTCTGACAACTGGAAATGTATGCTAAACGAATCATTTTCTTCTCAAGCTGGCTAATAATAGAGCATACAATTCAGCTATGAATTCAAAAGGCAGGCAATCTTCAGATGTCATCAAAATTTCATTTCGCAACTTTATTTTGCATAATAATAATTTTAGAGCTTTCGAGAGGCGAGAGGTGTCTGGTAGGTATTGTTTAAAAATAAAAATTAAATACATGGCTATAATATATAAAATTTGAATGGCCCATCTTGTTTTTACAGTTGAAGGGCAAAGTTAAAGTAAGGTACCTAGTACCTTGATAAATATTAAAGTCTAGTGTTGGTTAAATATTTGCGTATTAGTGTGCAATGAAATCAACCAGCGAGAAACAAATTATCGATTTATTTGATCACCAACTTTAAGAGAGGGAAGTAAAGTGCTACTGCCACCGTTATTTACTATTCTCTGATGTGAAAATGTAGCAAGTCAAGTTTGATAAATCTTGTACGTGCATTACGTCATGTCTATATGTCTATCTTTTGTGTACTGCACTGCAGGGGAATGATGATGGACCACCATCATTGATGGTACTCACAGTACTCAGTACTCCTATAATACCTAGACTTCATTTAGTTTCTACTCGAGTTTGTTTTGTAGTCTTTGTTGTTTACTAAACTCCGTTTTCTGAGTGCAATAAAGGTAGCTTCTTACGTAACATCTATTGTATTTCAAGGATGCCATTCTATAGCATACTCCACTATATACCATGACATGATCATAGACGAGACTGTTAAATGTTTAAGGATGTAATTCTATGAATATGTAAATAAATAATCGTACTGACTGTCAGTGACAAGCAGTGTGGTACTGGTAGTGAATTGAAATGGGAATTGGAAATGTTTTAAAGTAGAATTTGTAATTGTTTTGCAGAGAGAATCTCCCCAGTCATTTTAAAGTCAAAGAATACTGTCCCCTTGTATTCCGCAACCTGAGGGAAAGGTTTGGTATTGATGATCAAGACTATCGCGAGTCTCTAACTCGGTAAGTAAAGTATAGTTATTTAAGTATTCTATTACATACAAAATTATTGTATGGTTTATTTTGTGTATGAGTATGTTGTATGTATCTTGTAAGAGTTATAATTATAAGATACATTAAAAGATCGCCTTGAACGTTGCTGGTGCGTATTGAGTGTTTGTAATTGAGATATTTATAGGAACTGTAGAGTAGAGTACACTGAATACTGTGTAGCCCTATTCATTGTTTATTTATAAATTTGCTTCCTTTACCACACTAAGAGTATGTTTGCAAAACAAATCGCGTGGTGTGATTTTGCTAGTTCTCGGAGACGTATTTGGAGTCTAAAATCTAATCATGTACTGTAGCTCTGACTATTTCTTAGTTACTGTTTAAAGTTTAACTGGTGTTTCTCTATAATTTCCTTCAACAGATCTGAGCCAATCCCTTTTGCGAATTCGGGAAAGAGTGGAGCAAAATTCTACCAGTCATCGGACAAGCTCTTCATTATTAAGACCTTGACGAGTGAGGAAGTTGAGCAGATGCACGCTCTTCTTAAACAATACCATCCCGTAAGAAAGCAATAATATTTGTTAACTGTTATGTGACATGTTACACAGTGTAACAAGATGACAATCCACGATACTGATACAATGCTATCGAAATATTGATATCGTAAATCGTAACATCATGATACCCAGGGCCGGCTTTAGGCATGGGCAGACAGGGCGACCGCCCAGGGCCTCGCGCTTGGTAGGGCCTCGCGTTTA
>JAQFYB010006119.1:0-12793 GCA_034694085.1 Pogonognathellus longicornis | reverse complement strand
TTAGTAACTGTAAATATAAACTATGTTGATTGAAATGAATGAGTACTCGGTATGTATTTGAAAATGCTTATTAACTTCAAAATTTGAATGCATCCAGCAAGAAGTACCTTAACAACTATGTGTATGGCGGGAAAGTTGTTAAATCGTTTCATACAATTCGGTTTTTTGTAAGTGGCGATTTGTATAGTAGGAATTTTTTAAGTAAACAAACAGTGTTATTCATAAACACTTGCAATTGTAATGATATGATAAACATTAAATACTATTTTATTTTCAATCAATCAATCAACTAATTTTATATACAGATTTTGATAAAACAATACTGCCGTCTTCTACATAATTTTAATTGGCGCCGGTATAAAGACAATAATAAATGCGACAATACTTCTCCAGTGTAGTAATATTCTTAATATTCATTCATAGAGTGTAATATTGTAACTAGCTTAATTTCATAATGTTAGTTTAATTGTAGATTTTTAATATTAATTTAATTTAAGTATTCATTATGTTAATTTAATTTAGAAGTGGATCTTGTATACGTCTTTGAATCAATAAATAATATAATAATAATAATAATAATGAACATTAGCACTTCAGTACTAGAAATGGATTCTTATTTCTAATGACTCGTTAAACTCAGTTATACAAATACAGACATTACATTATCAATATAAATAACGACGTGTTTTATCTTTTACAGTGCATGAGCAACAATTTTATCATCTTCCACCTTCACCTTCAGGGTTAGAGGCTCCCGACAGAAGAACCAGTAGAAAGATTGGGACTATGTACATCCACTGAAATTCATGTGAAAAAAGGAAGAAATAAGAAATCACTTACACAGGAAGAAGAAAAAATGAACGGAATATACTTTATATAATTAAATAATAATAATGGGACATGTCAACTTGTCATAAAATGTAGATAGAAAATGAGTATGATCTGTCATGATATTAATTATTTTTACACTATTATTACCTAACACAATAAATATTTAATTATATTTTTTAAAACAACCATTTCGTAGGTCTTTAGCATTAAATTGCATTGTTCACGTAAATTGTAATCTGGACGAGTTTAAAAATAGACTAGTCAATTTGCATCAGAATATTTAGAAGTAAAATCATCGGACGGTTGACGTTAGATCACTATTTGATTTAGAGTTATATAAAGGAAACTGATTATGCCTCTGCTGTTTCGGCGGTAGGCCAACCAAAAAATATGATTTGAAGAGTAAAAATTAAGACACAGAATAAGATGAAGTACAGAAAATCAAACAGGCTGAATAAGAAGGGGCTTACATATTTTCCCAAAAATGTTCGATTATCTCTTGGATCATCTCCACGTTCCTTGGCTATTCGTTCCATTTCCAACTTCTCCAAATAGGGAGCCGTATCAGGCCTATGGAGAAAAGCACTGTAAAGTACTCAATTCAACACACACGAGATATACAACCATACGATTTTACTCACACTGGCCCAGGTTCTCCATGATGAACTGTTAAAGCTGTATTGAATTTGAGAGGAAGTGGTCTGCTGGCACCCATTGAATGTGAGAAAAAGTCACTGCGGCCCATAGAATAACTCACTGCAACGATATCTCCATTGGGACTCAAATGAACATTTAGAACATCAGAAAGACCAGAATTCAACAAAGATCGCTAAACAAACAAAATCTCGCTTTAGAGTAATACAAAGAAAGTTATTCAGTATTATCATTCCATCAACGTCAACTTCAATTTTAGAAACATAATCCTTACAACAGGTGCAAATGTTTTAAAAGATTGTTCTCTTGAAGGGGTTTTGATTGTAGCTTTCAGAAAATAATAGCCATCTTCTTCTGCAATATTCTAAATAATATTCAATTTACATTCTTTTATTGGAATTTCTTGAAGGCGATGGCAATTTTATTACAAAGTATTTGTGGTTGTTTTATTGTTAATGAAAATACCTTTAGCGTGGTGAGATCATCAGTTGAGAGATCTTTCTGCTCAGTACCAAATTTGGGTCCTTTGAAATTACGGATAGTAACACTACCCCTCGGGAGATATGTGTCTTCATTTTTCCCAAAGGCATGTGAGAGTTGTATGGTTACTTCTGGGCTGTCAAAGAAATCACTCTCCTATGAATTTAAAAGTTGTATTTTATTTCCTTTACAATTGCTTAAAAATGCTGTTGTTTATTTCCTCTACTTTTTTCAAGGATTTTTAACAATTTTAACTAATTATGTAATTCATAATTGATAATAGTAGAATATGAAATACGTATTGATGAATATAATAAAAAATAATATCAAACAAATGATTTGCCACTTACAATGCCGGCTGCTACTGTGAAACTGATTGCAATAACAGCAAGAAAAACAGCAATTTTTCGATTTTCCAACATGCTAAGGCTGTAAATTTTGCAAATACACCTAAAAAAATTAGTTATACTCAATTTTTACAGACAACACTAAAAATATGTACCGAAAATCTGTTTTCTAGAAAGTTGTTTGCGGTACAATAATTGTGTGTAAGCAACAATGTTCAAGATCGTCTGCCTAGTACTGTCTAGTACATACCGTTTGAAAATACCGTTAGATTTATACGAATAAAAAGTATTGCTCTTGATTTTGCAAGTTCTACACAGTGTAAATACCTATAATATTTATATCAGCATCAAATCAATAATAAAATCCTTTACAATTTAAACCTAAACACTAAATGGGTCTTACGAGTATTTCCTGCAAGCTGAACGACACGATTCACAGCTAGATTCATTGGTTCAAGTTTAAAATACTTGGAGAGGGAGATTATTGGTACGATTTTAGCCTGTTATTGTTGCAACTTGCAATGTTAACTGTTGACTGTGTGGTTTCTGGTTTCAATCTTGCAATTTACTGTCTTTATCTTTCTAATCATAATTTGTAATTTAATGTTTGTAAATTGACTTACTATCGCAGTTGACAGTACTTTGTACTTATATCTTTTATTTCCGTAGATCTTTTTTAAACTCTGTTGGTTGTCCGTATTTTTTTCTAGCGATTCGCACTGATTTTTTTATGCTAAAAAATAATATTTAATTATTGGCTATACTAACTATACACTATACGCAACCTTTCGAAACAGATTTGAAGTAGTGGATTTTTTCTACTGATGCAAAAGTAAAAGGTTGGTCGAAAAACCGAAACTAGCGCTTTACAGCCGTTAGTCAGGATAAACTCTCCAGCCAGACTGAGTGTTGAGGAGTGACTGAGAGACAGCAAAATCGGGCTCCTTGGTGAAAGGGATTTTGTCCATGAAAAGAGAAAGTGGTAACAATTGTGAAAGTTTTCTTTGTGTACTAAACGTGTTTTTTAGAGCGTCAGATTTGTAAAAGCCACAGAAAGTAAACAAACATAAAATATTGTTTGTTTTTAAAGTGTTTACTTTGCAGTTTGAAGAGAATGTAAGATAAATACATATTGTATATTTTTGCTAAAAGTATAGCTAAAAATGAAAGATGTAATAGAATATATATATTTAATTAATCATAATAACACAATGACTAATCCTTGTTGTATTTGATGTTGTGTGTTGATCCGATAGTATATTGTTTATTGTGCTATGGAGGGAGTGGGTTATGCTGGTTCCATTCTGACACGGGCTGTCACCTACGATAACAATGGTCGGTATACAGAATCACTCGAGGCCTATCAAAATGGACTTCATATTTTAATGGAGTCATTAAAGTCAATATCGGAAGAAGTGAAGAAAGAAAAGTTACGAGCAAAAATTAAAGGTATTTTTATATACTTTTAGTATATCAGATTAGTGTACAAAATACAGATATTATGTATCATTCAAGCAACAAATCGTAAATACTTATCGAGTATATCGAGGGCATATTTATTGGCTTTACAAAATATATATCCCAAATATCACATTTCCTTTGAATCCCTCAAACACACGAAATTGCGAGATTCCGTACGGACTTCTTTTCGTCATTTAACAACTTTGACTTATATAGGTGGTTCTAAAAATTAGCGTTGTTTGAATATTTTACAGAGTATATGGACCGTGCAGAGAAAGTCAAAAGGCACATAGAAGGTTTAAAAGAGACTGGAAAATACAGAGAACAAATTCAAGTAGAAGAAAATAGTATTGGATTTTCGTATGTTTCTACATTGTCGAGGTTTCTAACTCATGATTTGCACACTATAGAAATTGATGATCCTTACATAAGAAGTCCTCACCAGGTGAAATATAGTTTTCTATAATTTCACTTTCTTGTACTCATTTTACAATTACATTTACTTCAAAACAATATTTTGTTATTTTGTTTTAAAAGTTTTCTAAATATTTTTAGTGTGATAATCTTGTCCGTTTTACTGAACTGTGTCTTAACAAATGTACTAAGCTTAAGCGTATTAATTTATGCACGGGGAAAGACAATAATTTTACTGAACAAGAGAAAAGACTGGAAAAATTAAGATCCTCGTTGCAACAATTTCAAAACAGAAACATTCTATTAACAGTGGATTACTCGGAGTCTTTGCATGACAGAGAAATAAGGTATGTGAATTTTGGAGTGTATATATATATGTTAAATCTATATTTTTTCTAAGTTATATTAGTAGTGTGTCTGTGTATGTGTAAGGAAGTGAGTTAAAACGATTTTTGAATTCTCTTTTGAGTTTCAGATTGGACAACGGTTGGGTCATTAAAATTGGTCGTGGATTAGACTATTTTAAACCGTGTGAAAGGTTTCATGTCGGATGGGCTGATTTTGACTTACGACCCTGCAGAGCTACTACCATAGACATTTTCTATAATAAAGAACTCGACAAATGCCATTAATTCTGACTTTTGTATATTTCGTGCTACACGTAATATATCTAATGTACCTATTTTAGTACCTAATTTTTTAGGAAATACAATATATAATAAGCATGTTTAGCCCTAACATAAATATACGTCAGTTTTTTTAAATACGCAATTCTGGATTGCATATATACGATTATGATGTGCATAAATAGAAGTATAATATTGCAGCTGCATATTTATGTACCTAGTTTGTTTTAAAATACATACTTGCGAGTGTTACGAGGCACGTTTGCTGAATACTGTTGTAAAGTAAATGTAAAGTAACTATAATTTTTTTATGCGCTTGAGACTAAAATTCGATTGTAATAAAGCTAATTTATATTGAGCTCCTTAAAATAAAACTGTATGTATTTTTTAAAACAATAAATAATAAACCTTTTTATTGATTTCTCTTTTTTGGTAATACAAAATACAAGTTTAATTATTACTCATACTAGCCTTTTTAAAAATTGCTGCAATTTATGTCTTATTCAACTTGAAAATATGTTACATCTCATTCCGTACGATACTACAAACTGTGATTAATATTTCTCCATTAAAAGTTAACTTTTTTATTCTAATTTTACTCTTAAAAAACCTAAACTTAAATGCATTCTTGCACATTTTATTTCTTCATTTTTAATTTAACTGTTACCTACAGTCCTTCATCGTGTGGGTCCATCCAATTGAAATCATCATTTGCATTAGCTGAGAAGGACAAAATTTGTCCATCCATGTCACCAGATCTTGCTCTCGCAATTCCTTTATGCTTTCTCCAACAATAGCGACCTGCAAAACTCAGCATCGAAATAGTTGCAATAATGACGACTATAACTCCAATAGTGTGCAGTACGCGACCTCCAGACGAGTTGGAACTGTGTCCCTCTTCGTCTTTTTCCTGATTAACACTTGCAGCAAAATTATTATGTTGGTTCTCTCCTGGTTGGTTAGGGTGGGGAATTAAAGGTACATTATTATCTTGCTTATTATTGTCATTTCTACTAGGAACAAATTTTTTTGTAGTAGAGCGACGCATTGTTGGTGTAACTGTCGTCCATTTTCGGACCCATCGAGTATATGAAGTGGTAGGAGTGGTCGTTCGTACAGATCTCGTTTGTGTTATAAATGGTGCAAAAAGAGTAGTTTTTCTATAGTTGACAGTCCTTTTTTCAGGTGCAATCGTTGTTGTCCGCCTCGTTGTTGTCTGCCTCGTTGTTGTCTGCCTGGTTGTCGTCGTGGGTGCTCGGGTAACAATTCTTATTGACGGTCTATTTCGACTTGATCGTATTGTCGGCGTCGGCACAGGTCTTGTTGACCGTATATGAGTAGGGTTCGTAGCCAGCGTTGTACGTACAAAAGTCGGAGCCCTTGATGTCCGTGTGGGAGTAGGATTCGTAGCCAGAGTTGTACGTACGAAGGTCGGGTCCCTTGTTGTCCGTATCGGAGTTGTACGAGATGTTGTACGTGTAGACGGTATAGTCATCCAAGAAATTATCGGAGTCAATGTGGTTGTTGCCGTCGATATTATTTGTGTCACAACTTTTGTTGTTAAAGCTGCAACAGTATTTACTGTTGTTGTCCTAACCGTTGGAGGAACGGTTGTTGCTATGAATGTTATGTTAGGCTGAAAGGTAATATTTGAAACTGTGGTAGGCGATGCATGTGTGGTCCTTACAGTAGGACTCGTTACTGAAGTCCTTAAAGTGATTGCCGTTGTTGTCGCAGCCCTTGAGGGATTAATTGTTGTCTTTGTTATTCCGGGTGCTGCTGTTGTTAAGGGACCGGAAGTTGTTGCGTTCAGTTGGGGATTCAAAGCTGCGTTTAATGCAGGTAGGGTTGCATTGAGTATGACTGTTCTCGCTGTACCTGTATTTAATTTTGTGCTCAGTATAGAAAGGGTGGTTGTTATGATTTTGTTTGTTGTAGTCTCCACTATTGTCTCATTTAATTGAGAACGATGAAGGCTAGTATTTGTCTCAGGAATATTTATTGAGATTGTCGAAATTGATTTGTCTGTGCTGGTTTCAGTGAGATTTTTATTTACGTCTACTGCATTTGTGGCATTAGCTTGAGATTCACTTCTGTTTGATCTTGATGGTACTGCTATGGCATGTGTTGCATTGGGATTCTGTGTGGTTGTTACAAACAAAGCAGTTGTTGAAGTATTCGATGTTAGAGCTTGTGTTGTCCTTTCATTGATTGTTGCAGTAGCATTTGTCTCATTGTTAATATAAATCGTAGTATTAGGATTTAGCACAGTGGTATTTACTGGAGGCAACATTGTTGGTAGAGTGCTGCTGTTAATGGTGTGATTCTCATCCCAAGAATCGTATTTATGTGTTGTCCCAGAATTGACAGCTATATAGATCATACATAATATATGAAATCATGGTAGTATACAGGTAGATGTAGCTTAGATTTATCAAGACTCAAAATTGCTACCTAGGTATATTATGTAACTTTTGCTAGTATGTATGTATTTCTATAAAACTTCTCCATTCCGTAATAATGTAAAATGAGAAATCATAAAAATCATAATACCTTCACAAGTTGGCTCCGTCCCATTCCAATTCATACCATCACAAGTTAATACATCGGGCCCTTGTACAATGTATCCTGGGTCACAGTAGAAATAGTACACACCTCCACCAAAACTTGTTCTTACGAATGAGTACAAAGGAACCACAATTCTTCTACAACCAGATCCTGTAAAATATGAATTGTTGATATATAAAATAAAAGCATATTTTTCTAGCCAAAGTCATATTGCCCATCACGAATTTTTAGTAGACACTTTCATGAACTTCTTCTGTGCATTCGATCTTGGGAGTCAATGAATTAAGAATGAATTGTATGTACTGGACTTACTGACACAGAACGGAGTGGGTTCAGACCATGCATTACTAAGACAAATAGCATAGCTGGCACCCACCAACCTAAAAAGTTAATACACGCATCATTCATTGCATATTTGAAATTATGAACTAGGCATTCATTAATAGAAAATGCACAATTCTAGCCATTGTTAATAGTTAAGGAGAATAACGAAATAGTTTCAGACAAATGTGCACAATTTAAAGATTTTATCATTTCTATCCTTGAGAGTTGAGACAATACAAATAAATGAAGATTGCAAAGCACATTAAATATCAGTATATAAAGCAAAAAAGAAGTTTTAATAATGGCATTGTTACTATTGTAAAAATTGAGAAAGTTAAGCATTTGCTTACGTGTAACCCGAATTACACTGGAATTGTACCAAGCTGCCTCTTTCACGGAATCGTCTATCCCCGTTCCGAATTTGCAAATTTTTTGTGCATCTCGCTCGTGGTCTAAAAGTATCTGGATATCGATTTCGATTGTCGAGTCGGGACCACGAAGTCCGCAGCATCCGCTCAAAACCCACATCTTGTTGAGGTTGAAGTGAATGCAAGTTGTTAAATCGATTACTAAGAGTCATTAAATCTCTCATTTGCGAACTATTGTTGGTATTATTAATATGGTCATCCATAAATGAAGGAACACTTATGCTACGAGGATGACGCACTTGTAAATGCCCTTCGTGAACTTGAGAGTTAACAAAAATTGATGCTGAAATCCCCATTAGGGAAATTATATTCAAAATAGATCTATTAATGAAATGCATTTCGTCTATATACTTTTAACCATCTAAAAAAACAAACATGCAAAGATCAGAGTAAAAACTGATAATAAATCGTTTCAGTGCATGCAATGTTTCTTTGAGAAAACTATATAGTTAAATTTTTTGTCCGAATTATAGCACATTTGTTACCATTGAAAGTAATGAGAATAATACTAACACGAACAAGTAATAACAAGTAATAAAACTGTATTGAAGACACAATTACTAATAGCATAAAAGACAAGCAGCCAGCCAAATACATTCCTCTGTTCTTTGTACGATTACTTGTAAATAACCAGAAAACATTCTTAATCTCGGGAAAACGGAAATTGACTTATCTGCAGTAGTCGTTGCATATTCACAGAGATGCTTTTGGAGTATCAGTATTTGTCTTAGTCATAATATTATACCTAATTCTAACAACTCCTTACTACAGCTTCGACTAGATTACATGTTAAAAATAATTTTTGTTGTGATAGTCCGATCCGTATGCTTGTTTATATAAATATTATGCATTAATATTGACATTATCGTATAAAAACGCTTGAGGACATTGAGGAGGCGTTTCGGTGAAAGTTAAAGTTATACGCTATACCGTGAGGCCCAAGAATTAACTAAAATGACATTTAGAATGCTTCTACTCCCCAAATGGGGAAAGGGTATATAAGATATGTATATGAAATAATGCTCTAACCGATTCTCTTTTAGAAAAAAATTAAATTAATGTTGTAGTTCTGATAATTGTTTAGATATTGTTGTTTAAAAAATAAAGGTGTAGCTCAAAAGTTGTATCAGTTTTGGCTTGCGTCTCATCTATCCAAAATCAAATCCGTGGGGGCTATTTTTTCCCGAGAAACTTTACAGGGACATCCTATTAGAAACCCTTATTTACTCCATACAAAGTTTAGTCGCAAACCGAACGCTTCGCAAAACTGAAGAGTCATCACGGAGTTTATTGCTATGTATATCGCTCACGCATTATAAATAAGAAAGCATTCAGGTCAATAATTAGGTCAAGGCGTCAGGCTACAAACTGTGTATGGAGAAAATAGGGGTTTCAAATAGAATGTCCCTGTAACGTTCCTCGGAAAAAATGCCCCCCCTTTGGACCTCTTTTTTAGATTTCGGGGGTGGGGGCACGTGCCTTAGTGCCCTGCCCTTAGATACAGCCTTGTAATAGTACTAATGTCATATAGATACCTAATACACTATATACATACCGCATTCTCTCTAATAAAAGCCGGTACCTCTAATAAACGCCGGAGGTAAAATGAAAGCTCCCCACTAAATACATGGAGTCTCATCCTGCAACACCGTAAAAACCGGTGAAAAAAGGCTGCAACTGGTAAACGCAGGGGGATTTTATTAGAGAGAATAGGGTATCTACTACACCCCAACGTCCCCCTAATGTGTCACAAGTCCACTTGACACCCCAAAAAGTGTCTCAAGGCACTCCAAAAAATGTCTTAAGACACCCCAACAACTGACGCTGATTCTAAATCGTGGTAATACCTACAGACTTACAGACTACACACGTCCGCGTCCATTCATTCGCCGGTACGTTCGCTGACGCACATACGCCGTACTTGGCGATATCCGATATCTAATCTGTAACTTACAGTGGTTGAGCATATTGTTTGCTTTACTACTTTTCTCACAAATTCTGAAATCGGTAAATAGTGTAATGCGAGTATACTTACATGTATTATGCGCATTAAGTTGTTTGTGTGAGTGTGAGTCGTCAATTCATAAGTTCAAAGTTCTTATTGTGGTTAGATATATTTTCTACCCAAATAATTGTATGAACACCAACGGTTTAGATACTCTCTTTAAACGCATTCAGAGATATTGGATCTATATAGGTGTCAATAGTCAATGTAAAATGTAAAGAATGTTATATAGATTAAAAATAAGTACACAATATATACATACTTACATACCTAATATTAGCCTCTCAAGTATCATCCTGCAGACCTATAGCTATGGCATAAAACTGACGGCTTAAATTAGTACACATAGTAAATACCTAGGTGCTTAAAGAGTTCCCAACCCCGGGGTTTGTGTAGTCTTTTATGCACCTTGGTAAATACCTAAATTATCTCTCGTAAGGTCAAACGCGTTTAGATGTATCTACACAGGTAGGAAATGAACGTAGTACCGTAGTACGTCACATAATACAATGCAACATGAAATCATCCAAAGATTTTATGACTCAATATCTATATATGGTCTATCTATAATGCAACGTTTAATTCAACATGTGCACTAGTTGGGAATGTACATGAATGGGTCGAATGTATACTCTTTGAACATAAATTACAATAAAGTTCTATTATCATTTGTTGGAACACAAATTATATTATTGTCTATGATATACAACAGGGTAGTCATTAACATTGAGGATTTAGATGAATACCTAGGCATGTTCCATGACACATTACATGATTACATGACGCGTTTTAAATCATTTTCAAGAATTAGAAAGAACGCTATTGACCGAAGTTCTCTGCCAATGTTTTAGTAATGTGACTTCTCTTGTTCACTAAATAATATCAGTTAAGTTGTAGGTACCATAGCTTATAGCTATAAGAATTCCTCAAAGCATGTGTACCAAGAAACACTTAATAAGTATAGTTTAAGTTACTTGAAATATGCACGTTTGAAGCTTACAACTGTACTTACATTGCATTATCTGTATTCTTCATTACTATTCCTGTTAAATACTGTTGCAGAATTGCTCACACTACAACATAAACTATAATACTATTCTATGGAGTACATATCTATGGAGTTGATATTATATGTACCTACAATATATAGGTATCCCTGTCCTTAGTTAATTACAAAAAATAATGGGTACTTCATCTGAGTAAATTTAACCGTTTGGAATAATAACGGCATATTTTGTCAGTGTTACTGCAAATGACCACAGGTAGATCACAGAATTATGATACAGTTATTCTCAACAAATGAGAAGCAATTTCATTTCCATGAGACAACAATTTTAAGTATATTGTATAATGGGGTATAACAATGTAAGTACGTTTTGAGCCATAATGTATTGAATCTCATGAGTGAGACACAGAGACAAAATACTTTAGCTCGAATAAGATTGACAGCAAATCACAAAACAAAGGGATATTGCATTCCATTGCAGATAATATCAAAGTATATTAATTAATAAAATACCTATGAGTTGTAATTTAGTTTCAAGTTTAAGTCAAGAAACATGTGGAAGTGGTGGAAGTTTAGATGCATTCAAGTTTCCAGATTTACTCACATCTTTATTAGTTTTTATGAGTGCTCCCCTTTCTGATGTTGACGCGTTTTTCACAAACTTATCTTTAGAGCCGACATGGAGATGGTATTTTGCAATGACCCCCTTCGAAACAGTATTTCTGTTTCTCGTAATTGGGCAGGTAATGAACGCATTCATTATAAATGGAAAGGATTAAGTCTCTGCATTGTGTCATTAATATTTATCAAAAATTTAAGTTCAATCATTATTAACAGTTTGCTGTACTGAATACACTTGGTATTATGCCTATGAATCTAAGCAACTTAATAAATGGAATGCCTTCTGGGAGGAAAAAACGAGAAATAGCGGACATCACAGGGAAACGAAAAAAATTAGGTTCTAAAATCTTAAAGGTGAGTACAGAATACAGAGTAATTGCCAATCTTGTAATATTTAATGGTATCTCAGGTAGTGCTCACTTTGTATACCAATATAATATGGACAAAAGTTAATTGCATTATTATAATGTGTACCTAAATAACATATTTTATGTATAATTATCTAAATTACTTTTTTATGCTTTAGCTCATAAAGCGTTTGGACCCTAACGAATGCACATTTAGAGCAATATGTGAGTTGCAAAGCAGATCATTACTAAATTCAGATTTGAATTTGTCAAAAGAAACGAAATTGACTTTCTCTTCATTGAAACGGTATGTGAATTTGTAATTTTGTGTGTGTTGTACATAAACAGAATTATAATCCCGAATTCTGTAGAATTAAGGTTATAAAGTGTAATCTATCTTGTATTTATATAGCTCTGCTGAAAAGAGACAACGAAAAAGCGATTGGTTATCTGACACGGAGGACGTGAATGAAAATAAATCTATTAATGATGCCGACAATGATGATATTGTTCTATTTGAGAGTGCAGTTTTAACTGGATACAATAACCATGCAAATGGCAACAATTCTTTGTGCTATGAGAAATATCATTACTGTCCGGTCACCTCAAATGAAATTTTGGAATTTATTGATATTGTTGGAAGCAATAATTTTTCTTTGTAACAACTTTTCTTTGTATTAT
>JAQFYB010006118.1:0-12793 GCA_034694085.1 Pogonognathellus longicornis | reverse complement strand
CCAACCAATGAAAGCCTGTTCTGAGAAAAACCGAGCTTCACTTGATTACATTGAACTGCACAATCTCTCTATATATATACCAAAAACACACGACAAACATTCATCCATGGTTTATATAAATATGAAAAAAAAACTGATTACTGACAGTCATAAACAGTTTTAAATGGAAGAGACATTTTTAGGTATAAAATATATTGATCCTGAATTCGCAATTAAGAAAATAAATATGTCGGCCATCTATAGCTTTTGTACAAAGATGCAGAAAGATGTATGTGTTACAACGCAGGGCATTTTGGAGACTGGCGGGGGTTCTGTTTAGGTGGACGAACCATTATGGATTTGTGTACTATATTGTATGTATGCTATGTAAGTAAGAATTATGCATTTAGTTATTATTAGTCAAACAAATGTGAGCTCTTTAGAGCCAATCAGGAATAGTTTTATTATAGCCAGTAAGGATTGAGCTTCTTAGAGACAATGGGAGAAGGGCTTATTAGAGCCAATGAGAATAAAGTTGGAGAGTACCTCGAGTGAATTGGAGAGTTACTCTGAATAGAATTGAGAAGGATATAAATGGAAGGACTGTGGCAGTAGCAGTCAGTTGGCTTTTGGCATTCGGACAGTTGGTATCCAGAGCTGAACTGGAAAGAGCAGTGTTTAATTTTAGTTGTATTTATCTTTTGTGAGTGAAATTGTGTTTGAGAAATAAATCAAATTTAGGAAAAGTCAATTTCTCAAAGTGTTTTCCATTGTGTTCCACACTTATTTGTCACATATACATTCTTGGTAAATTTCCTGGGAAATCCAGTTTACCACAGTTTCTCGAAGTATTTACCAGATTCAAGGAACACCCTTGTTGAACTTTTGCGGAAAATATTTACCAAATATATTTACCAGAATATTTACCAGATTTAAGGAACACCCTTGTTGAACTTTGTGGAAAAGTATTTACCAAATACGTTTACCAGAATCTTTACCAGATTCTAGGAACACCCTTGTTGAACTTGTGGAAAAGATTTACCAAATACCTTTACCAGAATCTTTACCAAATTCTAGGAACACCCCTGTGGAACTTTTGTGGAAAGTATTTACCAAATATCTTTACCAGAATCTTTTCCAAGACCGTGCCACCCGTTCTGGAAACTCCCGTTTTCCATACGATTTTGCAGACAATTTACCAACCATTTGAAAGTGATATTTGCATATGAGGTAAAGACATTTGACTTTGAGTGAGACTTAAATGATACTAGTAAAGTATGTACTAGAGTGCTAGGATTGATACGTTGTCGCACGTTAAAGCGGCTGGTCCTTCGAGAAGTGAATTAGTGAAATACATTTTAGTGTTCAGGATAGTAAATCTGAGCTATCGAGAGGGAGTTCCAGTAGTCGTGACCTCGGGAGATGAGCCCACGATGAAGCAGTATGCTTGTTACTGGTAAAGCTTATTATTTGCATTTCGCAGGTATTGACAATCAGGGGCGTATCCAGGTCACACATTTGGGGGGGGGGGCTTGAGCAAACATGTGTTATATGCGTTAATTTTTTGCGCGCAGCGCGAAAAATTTAGCAATTTTTTGTTAAATTTGCCCAAATTTAGGTCAACATCATTGCGGAAACTGAAACAATATCGCGCGAACATTTTTGAGATTTTTTAAATTAATCGCCCCCCCCCCTAAATAAGCCACTGTTGACAATATTATTGGATAACATTTTATTCAGGAATTACTACAAAACTGCATGAATACCCAAAATGTTATACTGCGACAAGTCATTTATCTATTCCATTAATAAACAATAGCTTTAATTATGGTGTGTAAGGTATAGATTTTATCCCTGATATTTAACAAATGAGGACCCGCATTCAGACTGAAAATAGATACTACCTGATTGTAAATCAATTATTGCATTAATGATTATGAATTGTAATTGTATTATGCAATTAAATACTAACTGTGGTTTATGTCAAATATGTAATAATGCTAAACATTCTAGGTTCCTCAAGTATTCTGTTAAAATATTTAGGAGTCATTAGGTTCGTGAGTTTATTTTGACGGATAAAACTAAACTGAATGAATAGGACACCAGACATTGGAGATATTCCAAACACGTTGCTTGCTTGACAATTCAATATGAACCAATATTCATAATGAATGGCAGCTGTACACAACAGTTCTTAAATAAATATTTTCCCATCTTTTCCATTCCTGAACACACAACAAGGACGTCGTATTAACTGACGATGCCCTATGAAGAGTCATGATCAGGAAAAGACTAGTGATAATCAGTAATGCAGGTATTGCTGCAAAACTTGGCACTGGAATTATATTCTTCATCTTAAGAGTAATAAAAAAGCATATAACAAAAATTAGCGCTCCTATACATAAGGTGGTGGGAACCGAAATGACCAATGTTTGGTTAAATCTTTGATTGTTTTCAACATTCTTAGCCGAAACAAAGTTACAAATAAATAATCGATATAAAAATAAAGACAAAATAAAACCGATGAAACCCCGTGTACACCGAATGTCCACAAAATTGGAACCAATGGGGCTGCAACGATATCAAAACTAATGAATTGTAGGAATAAATTATGGAAATAAATAACTGCGCTGTACTCCACGGTAACCATTATTATTGCCAAAACTCCAATGGAGAACGTGCCACAAAATGTAATGTACTTAAATATGCGAGGTATCACGCTTATTTTTTCAAGCATCCTTCTATCCCGTCTATTGACGAACCTCTCTAAAAAGACAAATTGATTTGGAAACAAAATAATGTTTTAATCTTAAAAACCATTTCAATTTTTTTAATTTTTGAAATATTCACCTGTCAATGTAGTGTCAGTATTTATAATAAGTTGGAATAGCGTCGCAATCCCCAGTGGATTGGAATATAAAAATATATTGAAGATTTGAGACATCAGCAGTAATAACGCAGGCAGTGCAAAAAATAAAATTTGGGCTGCACGCAATGATGAATATATTTCGTACAGTAGACGTAGAGCCCTCCAATAACAAAACAAACTAACCAGACAGCTCGTTTTCTTTTATCTGATTGTATTTTTATTGTTTTTGACTGCCGACACCACTTCAAAGGTGTAGCACAACAAATATCACCAAAAAAGTAGAAAAAGTCTTCCATTGATTTCAAAAATACGCCACTCGCCATTATTAAATAATTAGCAATTTGGTATGTTAGTAAAAGGAAATGTAAATATTTCTGCTAATAATGTATAATATTTGTATAAGTGATAAAAACCTCTTAAAAATGTATTTTTGCCCACAATCAATATTTACAACAATATACAACCTTCCAGGTACTTGCTCGACCTAACATTTACATATCGACCGCATCGACATAGAGTAAGTAAGTAACACATTATTTTTCATGAGCTTTTCAGAGAAAGAAAAACAAAAATATTAATTATTCACGTTCTTTAGACTTGGACAGTTTTAATACAACTAAAAGGTTTATTGCGCAAAGTGATGACAGTTCAAGTCAGGCGTAACATTAAATATTTTAAATCGCAGTTATCTACGCTTCCAACGTTTTGTATGGAATGCGAGGAAAGTTAGGTACCTACACAGAAATAGTTTTATAAAATATCCCAATGAGTATTCCACTACAAAAGTAACAAGGTAGTAGGAAAATGTGTAAAATAGTATTAAACTATTATAGAAAGGTATACCAAAGGGGTACTGTATTTACGGTGCCATATAATAGTAAGTCAAGGGGGAGCACACACTTTGAAATTATCCTTGAAACGAATTTAAAAGCAGAGCGGAGAGGAAGTTTTGTTTACAGGTGTTGAAAAGTTCTAATCACTTCGACAATAGATAATAGTTTGTTATACTAAAATAAAAACCATTTTAATGTACATATAGACCTGTATCCTCGTTCACATCTCTAGAAAAGGTATGCACTACCCCTTACTTAGCATAAATTATTGATATTTTGTAATAGCAGAAAACGGTCGAATATATATATGGATTTTATATGGACAGAGTAGGAGTACTGTTTATATTATTTTGAAATAAAACTGAATGTCGTTTCTACAATGGATGTGTTTAATTATTTCTTCCACCAGCTCAGAGGAAAACCATAGGAAATATCAAACAAAGTATTCACACAGCAGATACCTACTATTTTAAACCCTAAAGAGTTTTAAAAATTTAATACAACTCGTTTATGTAATGGATTGATGCAGTGTATCTACTTATATATGACAGTTTATATAAATATGAATAGGAACTGATTTCTAACAATTATAAAATACTTTTAATTGGAAGAGACGTTTTTATGTATAAAATGTATTGTAGTCAATTAAGTATTGACACCGGAAGATTTTGCTAATAGATTTTGGTCCAGAGGACCAATTATGAAAACGAAACAATTAAAATAATAATGAGTTCGATTTTGCATCTTGCTTATTGCGTTTAGCAAACAAACTGGGGCTAATTCCAATGCAAATGAACTGCTTTTACGTTATTTATGTGCGTAGCAAGGTTTAATAGATGAGAATGAAAAGGAGAAGGTAAAGAATGAAAACTTCTCTAATACAATAAATGCCATCATGAAATTAGCGGTTAATAAAATTATTTTGTCGGCCATTTGTAGTTGTTGTAAAAAGTTGCAGAAAGAGAAATTCTTGTGACTTACGAAGCTAATAATTTCCATTCCGCAGGTATTGACACTAATATTGGATATTATTCTGTATTTTATTCCGTAATTAGAACATAACTGCATGAATACCATAACAATTCTATTGAGACAAGTCACTTACCTATTAGATTATGATCAAATTGTGTCCTTAAACAAGTTTTAAAACAAATAGCATTAAATATGGTGAGTAACGTACTTTAGATTTTATTTTCAAATAAACCCATTATTAATAATTTATATTAATCCTTTTATTAAAACTCTAAGTTTAAATATTTTATAAAATGTGTTAAAATATCTCAAAATAATATCAGCAATTGCAGTAGGTCTTCATAAAACAAACCATTCAAACCGATATAAGCCACCAGCAGAGCAGATAATTTATTAATTTCAACCTATAGTTAAGCTTACATAATATTAATGGGCGATTCATGCGAGTAATTTGTGGAAAACCATATATCTAAACAAAAACTGCTTGCCTGTAATCAAATTGGAACGGAGAAAGTGTTTGATATTTAACGGATGAGTAGGTGCCGACATTCAAATTGAAAATAAATACTATTTACTACCTGTTTGTACATCAAAATATTATGTAATTAAATACCCAATTTGTGTTAATGTTTAAACATGCAATACTATTGCTAAAAATTGTAAGTTCCTCAGTTTTTATCCCACGTTAAACATTTAAGTTATTCAATTCGTGATTTTATTTTGACGGATAAAACTAAACTGAATGAATAAGACACCAGGCATTGGAGATATTCCAAATATGTTGCTTGCTTGACAATCCCATATGAACCAATATTCATCCCGAATGGACAGCAGCTGTACACAACAGTCCTTAAATAGATATTTCTCCAAATTTTCCATCCCTGGACACACAACATAATTGTGGTATGAACTGACGATGCCATATGTAAAATCATGATCAGGAAAACAGTAGTAATAATCAGAAATGTAGGTATTACAGCAAAACCTGGCATTGGAATTATATGCTTCATTTTAAGAGTTATAAAAAAGCATGTAGCAAAAATCATAGCTCCAAAACATAAGAAGGTGGGAACCAAAACGACAAATGCGTGGTTAAATCTTTGGTTGAGTAGAGTGAGTATTCGATATACGTGAATTGTTTTCCTCGGCTCTTGATTGAATGTCATTTTGCTTTTCGTAAATGTTTGATTTGAAGTTTTGCATGTTTTCAACATTCGCAACCAAAACAAAGTTACAAATAAATAATCGATATAAAAGTAAAGAAAAAATAAAATCGGTGAGGCCGTTTGTAAACCGAAGGTAAATATAATTAGCCCTACAGGAAGTATAACGATATCAAAGCTAATGAAGTGCAGGAATAAATTATGGAAATAAATAATTGGGCTGTACTCCAAAGTAACCATCATTATTGATACGACCGCAGCGCACGGCATCATACAAAATGTAATGTATTTAAATATAGAAGGTATCACACTTATTTTTTCGAATATCCATCGATCCCGTTTATTGATGAAGCTCTCTAATGACAAATCGATTTGGAAATGAAAATGATTATTTTTTCAATTATTGAAATACTCCCCTGTCAATGTAGTGTCAGTATTTATAATATGCTGGAACAGAGTCGTAATCCCCACTGGATTTGTATATAAAAATATGTTAAATATTTGAAACGATAGCAATAATACCGCGGGTAATGCAAAAAATAAGATTTGGGATGAAGTCAATGATGGTGAAAATATTTCATGAAGTAGACGTCCAAGAATTATTAAATTGTAGAGCCCTCCAATGACAAAGTATGCAAACCAGATTGCTCGTTTTCTTTTATCTGATTGTATTTTTATAGATTTTGACTGCCGACACCAATTCAAAGGTGTTGCACAGCAAATATCGCCAAAAAAATAGAAAAAATCCTCCAATGATGTTAAAAACACCCCACTTGCCATTATTAAATAATTAACAATTTGGTATGTTAGTAAAAGGAAATGTAAATATTTCTGCTAATGAATAATATTTGTATAAGTGATAAAAACCTCTTAAAATCGTATTTTTATAATAATTTAAAATGCTAATAATGTTGGCCCAAAATTCAAAGTTAAACTTCAAATATTGTCTAACGTGCGACATTTTTACAGTGTGGAAAAAGTATAAGATTCACCCTATACATTTGTCATCCACAATCAATATTTACAACCTTAAAGAACATTCTAGGTACTTACACGACATGCTCGACATAATATTTACATCATTGACATAGAAAAGTGAGTAGCACATTATTTTTCATGAGCTTTCCAGTGAAGGAAAAACAAAAATATTAATTATTTACGTTCTTTAGACTTTGACAGTTTTAATACAACTAAAAGGTTTTTTGCGCAAAGTGATGACGGTTCAAGTCAGGCATAATATTAAATATTTTAAATCGCAGTTATCCACGCTTTCAACTTTTTGTATGGAATGAGAGTAAAGTTAGGTTTACTCAGCACACTGAAATAGTTTTATAAAATATTCCAATGAGTATTCCACTACAAAAGTAACAATGTAGTAGGAAAATGTCTAAAATAGTATTAAACTATTATAGAAGGGTATACAAAAGGGGTACTGTATTTACGTTGCCATATCATATTATGTCAAGGGGGACCGCACACTTTGAAATTATCCTTAAACGAATTTAAAAGCAGAGCGTAGAGGAAGGTCTGTTTACAGGTATTGAAAAGTTCTAATCACTTCAATAATGAAGAGAACTTGTACGATCAGAGACATGGTACCTAATATAGATAGGCTAACGGGAGTAAAATTTGAATACCTCGGTAATTGCGGGCAAATTAGAATGGTTTTACCACCTATCATTCAAAACTTGTGTATGTACAAGTATGCAGGCAGAGACTCATTGCTTGTTGATTAGAGAGTTGCCCACGCTGGTTCGCACTCGAGCTTGAATATATCCTCCCAATCCCATATGGGCATCCACACTCCACAGGCAGGGCCGGTCATAGCATTCGGCATCCCCATGCAAGAATGATAACGTCATCCCCCTTTACCCTTTATATGGAGTAGTAAAAAGTGCAATACAATGTAAAAATTTCGTAGCGAAAAATTTAATTAAGAACTCTCAATAATGCACAGAATTTGCGTTTTACATTAGCTAGCTATATTTTATAATCATTTCCACTTTAGTTGGACAATAATTAAGGTGGCGCTCAGACAAGATAGGCAAGGATCCAAAATGGCGGATTTGAGCTAGACAGACAGCAGCAGCGTACCCAAGTAAATAATCGGGATGGTGCACCTTCCCCCTTTATTTTTAATAAATAACGAAAACTGTGGTAAATTTTATCAGGAATTCAATACAAACATTTAAAAGTTATTTAATACAAATAAAAGGGGAAGGTGCTCCATCCCGATTATTTACTTGGGTACGCTGCTGCTGTCTGCCTAGCTCAAATCCGCCATTTTGGATCCTTGCCTATCTTGACTGGTGGCGCTTTCCACTTTTGCTCATTTCACAGTTTTTTTCACTCAGTTCGCTATAACTTTTGAACGGAAACTCGGATGTCAATAAAATTAGGTAATCCTTATAGCTGTATTGTATATTTCATTTATAGAGCTTAAATGTTTTGGAAAATTTTGCAACTTCAAAGGTTAATACAGCTTCAAAATCAGGCAATACATTTTGAAGCTGTAGTAAACTTTGAAGTTGCAACATTTTCGAAAAAAATTGAATTGGTCAAATTAAAGGTACAATACACAGCTATAAGGGTTACCTAATTTTATTTACATCAGAGTTTCCGTTCAAAAGTTATAGCGAAATGAGTAACAAAAATTCAGTCATTTCGCTATTTGAACGAAAACTGTTATGTCAATAAAATTAGATATCCCTGATAGCTGTATATTGTACCTTTCATTTATACATCTTAAATTCTTTAAAAATGTTGCAACTTTAAAAGTTACTACAGCTTTTAAATTAGTAATTTTGAAGCTTTATTAACTTTTGAAGTTGCAATATTTTTGATACTATGTAAGATGTATTATTGAAAGGGTTATAAGGGATATCTAATTTTTTTGACATCCGAGTTTGCATTCAAAAGTTATAATGAAATGACAGAAAAGAAATGATGAAATGAGCAAAAGTGGAAACCGCCACCTTAATATCATAATTTAAAGGTACATGTTTTATATGAACACTGCATACTTTATCTTTCATAAGTCATTTTATAATTCACTCCAGAAAAGCTAAAATATCTAGTGTAAAACCCGGAAAGAATCATCCCCCCTAACTCAGCATCCCCATGCGAGTGCATGTGTTGCATGTGCCTATGACCGGCCCTGCCGCAGGCAAAATCAAGTTCAGAGTGAAGTAAATAAACTTATGTAAATTACCCGCGCGTATTGCTTTGTATTTATACTATAGCATAATATACTTTGTGTAGAAATACACATACGACAAATTTTAATGTCCTTTAACATTAAAAGTTATGGTGTACGCATTGACAGCAACATATATCTATTCCTGTGTGTAGTACGATGTGTGAGTATGTGAGTGAAAGTGAAGAGTGCGAGTGTATTGGTACGGTACAGACAGTACAGAGCTTTGTTTTTGCTGTTTGTGGGTACCTATCATATATACACACACTAAACATACATATAAATGGTTGATAAAAAAGATAGACTTGAGGGCTCAAACTCCAATCCCGTTCGAGTTGTTTTGGCATGTTTCAAACAAGACCGTACCCAGGATTTGATTTCGGGGGGGGCAAAGTAAAAATGCTATTAATAAATATATAAAATTTTGAGCTAAACTGAGCTAAAATCAATCTAAAAAGCTTAATTATTTCGCAATTTAGGACACTTTTATGGCAAAATAACTTCCTTCTTTGGGGATTTTGGGTAGTTTTTAGCAATAATAGTGTTTTAGCAGTAAATAAATTTTTTAACAAAGTTTTGGAGTTTCTGGCAAAATGTCCATTAGGCATAAGTGCAGGAAAGTCTGTAGAACCTCTAAATAAATCTTCAATGTGTTGGGATGGTTGGTATATGGCACCTTACAGTAAGTTTAACACAAATAGTAATTATACCAAATTGATTTGGAATCAAAAGTAATAACTATCAATCGAACCATTTTGATTTGTCTGGGTTAAGAAAAATTTAGTTGAGTTATTGATTGTGTCTCGGGGAGTCGCGTAGAAAGGTGAATTAGTACTGATCACTGGCGTACCTACCACATCTGGCAAAAGTGGCAGATGCCCCTGGGCGGCAATTTATGGAAAAATTATTAATATTCCAACAAATAAATATTAGTGAGAGTATAAATGTGATATACAATTTCATCAAAATGCTTGACTAACGATTGGAAATATGTAAATCCCATTATGTAAACTATTGTTTTACACGCTACACCTGTTATCTTTGGTTTTTGAAAGAGCTTTTTCAAAACTAATTCAATTGAAATGTATTTAAGAAATCGAATGAGTCAAAGCTGACATATACCACCATATAAAAAATAGAACCAATGAGCTGGATGCAGTGGATGCACTGATGCGATAATCATCAGCAGGGACGGCCTTAAAATTTGCGGGGCCTCGTGCCAGTTATTATGACTTGGAAATATTTCACTAGCTAATAATAGCATTATGTTCTAAAATTTAAAAAGCACTTACAATATCTAACCTCACTCTACTCCGGTGACCGGAGTTCCCCATGCTGCAAGTAGTTTATTGCGGGGTCCACTTAAGCGCAGAGCCCCTGGGGGGTTGCCAAAGCCTTCTTTTTTAATATCGTTTGCTGCGGTGTATTTACTAAATAATATATATTTGCCCTTGGGCGGCACCGTAGTTAGTTACACTACTGGCACGGATGAATTAGGTATCCCATTTGTGATCTCATGCAAATTAAATTACGCAACAACATTTTTTATGGTGGCAGGTGTACTTTGTGTACGTATAGTTATTATTGCACAAAAATGAGAATATATTATATAAAAAGATTAGCGTCTAAGTTGCATTAGAAAATAATTTTTAAAATGTGAAATATAGTCAACATTTTCAATTATGGAAATTGAAAATAGAAGGCCTTTCAAATAACCTAAGGCTTCTTCATTTAACAATAATACATAGTAGTAGTATTGTTCGATGAGGCTTCGTTAAACATGGAACATGTTATAGAAGTTGTTGTATTCTAAAAGTTGAAAATTCTAAGGATATCTAGAAGGATGTTATATTCTTTTCTTAAATAGGAGGTAATAAATTGGTAACATTCATATTATACTATTTAAAAGACTGGGCTATGAACAAAATATTTCTTAATTCGTTGGATAAAATTTATTGTTGAAAGTTATGAAATGCTTGAAAGAAATGCTTGAAAGAAATGAAATGTTCGAAAGAAAATGACAATGATATCTATTGAAAACTTGTACAATATTACTAGGTATTTAAACACTGCATTGTAGGTATTGTAGGTACTTACACACTTTTACTGGGTAAGTATCTATCGACAATTATAAACCCGCAATGTATTGTGGACCAAATAATTGTGTGTTTTGTATTCTGGATCAGTTGAAAACTCTGTATTGCATAATCTGCAAAAATAGGCAATTTGAATATCTTCGTCGACTTCCAGGCGCTTCTTTGAACATCTATGCTCCCTTGTTTTTTTCTCAAAAACGAAATATTGGCTGCACTTTGGACAAAAGCTTAAATTCGCCTTTTTCAAATTCATTAATAATTGACGCCGGAATGGATCAAAACGAAACAATCGATTTTCCATCTCGTAGGAATATTCATCTTCGTCCATACCATCAGACACTTTGAAAATGAAAGAAAAAGATTTTCAAAAGTTTATATAAAAAGAATAGTAATTGTAACTTAAATTATATTAAACAAAAAAACCATACGTTTTGAAAAACTGTAGATTAAATCATCATAATGCTTCCGGTAAGGAAATATAAGCTTCGCGTTTTCACAATAGGCTTCTGCAGTCTCACGATGCAATCGACTTTCAATTAAAGATGCATTGTGTGTAGCTTTATGTAGAAGTAACTTTTCTCGAGTTTTGAACTTTATCCCGCAAAGTTTACATTTCGTCTTCTTATAATGTTCCGGATGAATTTTCTTTAAATGGATCTTGTAATTCCATTTCAGTGAGAATGTTGCTTTGCAGTATTTGCAAGCACGTTTCTTACGTTTAAGCAATTTCTGCCCTGTGCACATTAAAAATGTATCGATTAGTATAAATCTCATAATGTGTATAAATTATCACAGGAGAAATATATACTAAAACACTACACTAAATAATAAATAAAAAATGTTGTTTTTACTTTTTTCTTCTGCTTTAATATCTTCAACAGCGCTTTTTACTGCATTACGGACCGTCTCTCTAATCATCTGTGAAAGCTCTCCACGTTTAGGTGACAAACTTGATTCAATAGTTTCAGTTTCAGGTACACTAGTTTCAACCAAGCTGATTTCAGTCACTTTGTCCGAGGTCAGGTTGGTATTCCCTGTAAAATAAAACAAATAAATGAACTGTTAACTGCCAACTGAGACTGATAGACAATAGATGTGCACTGCACAAAATTGATTCAGTAAATGTTGATTTTGATTGCAAAAGTATTAAATATTTTATAGATAATTATTATCTAATACTAAAACAATTTACCGTTTATTTCAGAAATATCTTCCGTCATCTGCTTTTGGCCTTCAAATTCGGACATCTTAACAGTCAGTTGACACGTTGGCAGTCAACAATGATGAGCGAAACAGAAGTCAAAATATGGCACAATCAACTATGAACTACAAAACTTCTAATTAAAACTTTTTTTCAAACTGTACAAATATAATGTTGAAAATTCACACGTGAGTTGGTTATTTATTCCACAACTAATCATCAAGCATGCCAAATTATATTTTTAAATGTACTTCAACTTTGACTAAATAATTCAATATTATTTCGACAACTTTATTTTCCCTGCTCTAGAATTCAAACTGGAGAGCGTACGCCTCGCAAAGTAAATACCTAACGGGTGTCGGGGCTATGGGAGAACAAGATTTGTGTTATTTTTATCACTCTCACGCATTATTAAGTAGTGTCAACTACTTTATACAAAGGGTATTCCATTCTGTCTGTCTGTCTGTCCGTCCGTCCGTCTGTC